>NJRP01000042.1:1111361-1174959 GCA_003063835.1 Aphaenogaster floridana | reverse complement strand
TACTATTGGAGAAAACATTTATTGAAATTTAGTAAATTTTTCTCTCAGTGCACGATATTTCGCGTAAATGTAGAGAATTATTACGAGCGTATATTGTATTTATAAGGCGAACATTTAATGTCAGACTTCCTTCGGTGATTTCTGGGTCAGTTTATCGAAGTCAAGAGCGCGGTGATAGTTAAGCAAACGCCGTTACTTCGTTACATTCGTTGGGCGGATCCTATTTTATCTGGCGCAGTGTATACAGGATGTTCGTCGTGAATTACTGTGGAAAATCAATTATTCGGCATGGCACATTAATTGTCCTTACTTAACTCGTTCGCCGATAGACCTTTCGCGGTCGAGCGAAAAAAGGGTGTATCTGTCCGATGGCTATCTGAAGAAAAAGATTTCCCCCCATTAATGTGAGAGAAAAAAATAACGTTTACGTGGGTCGAGAAAGCTTATCGTTGTTATCCGCTATGAATTTTTTAAGTGAGAAAAAAGATCGATATAACTTCTCCCACATAAATATTTATACACTAAATTATTAAGACTATAAGCATGTTGTGATTTTAAATATAAGGATTGATTTATAGTTCTCTTAATGAAGAAAAATCTCGAAAACTATTTTTTACACTTTATACATGCAAGTCTATATCTAGATAGAGTTGTCATCGATCGTTGGGTTGATGAAGCGCAAAGGGTAGAAATTTCGAAGCTTGATAAAGGCGTGCCCATCATCAACTCCTATTATCACACCTGACGTACACGTGTGACTTATCGCGTCGTCATCTCGAGGCAAAAGGGAAGTCTACAGTACAAACTGGGTATAGACTCTATACCCGGTCCAAAAGTTTGTCATTATTAGCGTGCATTAATTATCCTTCACAGCGGACAAAACGTGGCAACGTCATCGATAACGCTCGAAGCTCGGTTGCATCACACTCTTCCGGGTCACCGGCTATATCGGGACCACGGTCTCGATGTCTACGTACACGGCCGATAACCGAGCATTTAATTAGGCGTGATGCCGTCGGAGGTCAAACAGGGGGTTGGCGCGAATAGGAATGGACGAGCGAAGTTGCGAGGCAATTCGAGCACCGACGCAATGCGGTCCTCGGCCGACCGAGCCGTAATCACGATTGTTAATTACTGTGGAAACATGACGATGACCTACGCTACTCGGAATGTAACGTGCGAAAGAAGGCGGGAGAAGGAGCTCCTCTCGATGAGCCAATCAACAGATTACGCTTTACTTGATGATGAAGAGTACAGGTTACACGATATAAAAGAAATCTTAATAACTCGAAATGTAAAGCAAGTAAAGATAATTTTAATATAATTTTTTGTTTAAAATTTAGCATTTTAAACCATTAAACCTCTAAAAAAATTCTTAATCGTTGGACATTCTTTTATTACATACTTAATCCTAGAAGGCAAATGTGAGGTTTCTTGTCACCCCAAACGAAATTCAAACTACGCTTCTGAAGTAACCAGGTACACTTTTGGGTCCGGACCCATACTATAATTCAAGAAACAACATGTTATGTACAACATTTTATATATATCATCGTTTTCCTCATTAAAAAACGAAGAAAATGCATTATTTAACTATTAATTTACTGCTGATAGAAAGGATTGAGACACCCGAGAAGTTTGGGGTGCCATACCACCCTACTTTTGCCTTTGAAGCTCAGCAAATTCAGTTTTGCCTTCTAGGGTTAAAACTGAAATACTTTTTCATAAATTTATATCTCCTGCTTAAAATTCGATATTAACTTTTGTATTTAAAATTAGATCTAAATGATGATTTATCCTTCTTAAAGTACCTTGAATATTTTATATTATCTATTTTTTCTTCTATTGCGTTTGATCTTTTTTCTCCTTTATTCACTATTTTCTTTTTAAATTGCGTGGACCCAGACAGTAATCAAGAGAGGAAATGTTCGTCGTCGACTGCTACTCTTAGCTCATTACGTTGGCCTTGAGAATAAAACGCACTGATTTTTCGGGACAAAAGAGATACGAAGTGAGTACTTTGTGCAAGATTAATATCCCAGGGAGTAACTCTACCGTATAATAATCGTCGTGGTCGCAAATTAATGAAAGAGACGATTGATCTTTGCCAGAATGGTAGTCTCTTGATAGCTGCGTGCTTATTAAAGCTCTATAGATCCACTAATTTCGCTTCTATAAAAGAATAGTGACTATAATTATCGGAAATATATGAGTAATCAAAACTAATATATTCTCGTCTTATGTATTCCTAAGCCATTCCAAAAATTGAGAAATCTTATTTCCTAAAATATTTCTACCATATGATTTTTTACATAATTATTCAAACGGTTAGAAAATAATGTTACATTTTATTGTCAAATCTGCAACAATGCAAAAGGTGCACTAATTCAAAATGCGACTCATGGCTTTAGAAAATAATATATGACACGACAAAAGCACCGCGATGACATGTCGCGAATTCTTTCCATTTTTCTCTGGGTTAAATCACCCGATCGCCCGACAATCACATAGCCAGGGAAAGCAAAAGTCCAAAAGGTATCTAAAAGATCCCTGAAAGACGTCTGCAGATTAGGACGTCTCTTTGACATCTTTGGACCTCCGTGTCTTACGGACGGCAAAGAGCCTCGGCTCACTCGAATGACAAACCGTCGTCGTTTATCTTTCCCACTTTCGTCGCTTCACCTCGGCAGAACGCCGGAAAGGTCTGAGGAAAATTCCCTGAAACTCGTCGGACAAATAACATTGCGTCGACGGCGAGCTCGTTAAACGCCTGTTTTTCAAGCTCGTCCGCTGCGAGACGGACAGCTTCGACCACCGACCGCCGACCAGTGAAGCGGGTTTAATATGCCCGGCCGTACTTTCGAAAGTTCGCCTACGCTGCGTAACAAAGGGTTGAAATCCATTCCCTCTTTCTTCTGTCTCGCCCCGAGAATCCGGAAAACGTCTCGCTGAGCCGACTCATCGTCTCGCTTTACGCAATTCATAGTCCAAGATTATAATTCCGCAAAAAAGTCCGGACAGTCCCGAGAAGCTCTTTGAGAATAATAGAAAGAACAAAATATTTATGATATTTTATATTGAACCTTTGAAATTTTGCGTGGATCGATCTCCTGTCATAGCTGCTGTTGTCAAAACAATGATTCCGTGTGAGACACCTATCTTTTTTCGGGCGAGATATTAATATCAATTCGTTGCACATCATTAATCATTGATTGTGTCAGCAACCACAGGAATCAAAGCTTGTCGAAGAAGAGTCGAAGAAGTGATCGTGTTTTGTCATTTTACGATAGAACATTTTTTCGAGATGTTGGAAACATATACTTGCGACATTAACATATGAAGCTGAAATACAATACTCATTCTTCGTAGAGAATATTCGCTTAGTTGAAAATTCATATTTACACGGAAAGAACAGTTTTGCTGAAATATCTAATAATTAAACCAGATACAGATCTGAAAATAATGATGTTGGACTATCAAAATAATCATGTAGAACGCTTAAGCATAATGATAATACTGCAGAAAGTGCATTTTTAACATTCTAACAACCAGCTTGAGCGTCCAATATAATTATTTTAATGGTCCAACATAATTATTTTCAGACCTGTATCTGACCTAATTTTTAAATAAATATTTCTCAGCAGAACAGTTCTTTTCATGTATAATTTGTAAATATAAAATATGATCTACAAGCATTATTTAGATTAGTTTGGGAAAAGATATTGATTTTTAAGGAACATTTTTGATCTGATTATCCATTGTTTTTTACTCGTCATACAATTTTTGCTGCCAACTGAGAAGCGTTGCACGAATTGACTTATGCAAGGGAGCTTTTCTTTCCTGATTCTCCATCTGCTATTCCGCGTTTGAGTTTTCCTTGAAATGTTTCATGGTATTCACCGCGAGTGGTTCGAGCACTTAAACGGACGTTTGTCGAGCATATTCCTCTCTGCAGAATCGAAATCTTTTCTGACGATTGGCTGTACAATGTGCGCGTCCTTAAACGAGGCTCCTCGAGGCATCTTTCGGAAGTATACGCGGCAGAATCAATACTTTCCTTGAACTCCGCGAGTCGGTAAACATCGTACGTGTGAGATGGCGTACGTGTGTGAGAGTTTGCGCTGGCTCGCGGCTTAAAGGGGGAGAGGACAGTTTCCGGGACGTGCCGCGAATGGCAAAGCCCTTGGAGATATCTGCGCGAGGCGAAAATTTGAATACGATAGTCTTGCGTGGCGATGTATCCTTCAAGTGTACTCTATAAACTTTTCGGGCTCGTGCACGGTGGCTTCTTTTCAAGTCGACAAATGTGACAAATACGAGAACCACGAGATACGATCGCTTAATTTTCATCGAGTTCCCGTATTCGATCGAAGAACTGATATCAAATCACTGTTGCACCCAGGACGTTCTCCGATTGTTTCACGACACTCCACCGATCGTCGGCGCGTTTAGACCTTCTTCCCCTTCTTCACCGCGGACAAGTCGAGAGTTTACGATGCTCGAGCATCTTGTGACTTTCAAGCGGGAGACATTCAACATGTCTCTCTTCGTCGTCGTGTCGTAGAAATCGACCGTCCGACCGACACCAGCGTCCGCGAAGCATCGGTAAGGTGAGGCGACCGTGTAATCTATAGCGGCCAGGTGTATCGATTATCTTGTGACCCGATTCCGACTGGATATCGAGTTCCTGGGTTGGCATATAGAATTGCCGCGTCCCACCGCTGCACGCACTCATACGCGTGCGCCGCCAGGTATGGACTGTTCCACGTGCAAGGGTGGAGATCCTGGGAAGTCACACTGTTCTCCACGCGTCTCCTGGACGCGTCCGAAGGATCGCACAGCTTTCTTCATCTATATATATAAAATAGAATTCATGTCTGTATGTTCTTTAAACACTCCTAAACCCTTTGACCGATATGGACCAATTTTGGCATAGTTACTCTCTAGATCTCTGCGCAAAATATAGGCTACCATGAAACCCGGACATCCCACCCCCTGATTTCTCATCCCCTTTACACTTTGTGATAATTTAAGTTCAGTGCATTTTTTATTCTATTTATCTATATCTACTATCTATCTATCTGTCTATCTTCTTCTATCTACCTATATCTATACTACAAATGCAGTTTTAGATAAAAGAAGGTCGGGCAATGCCGGGTAGTTTAAGTTAGTATACTATAAAAGCGCTTCTTTTTTATTTCAAGTTATCAAATACTCTAAATTGTAAATACAGGGTGTCTCGAAAGTCGCTATTTATCTCACGAAGCAAGGGGATTTATAGGAAAATGACCCATTTATATGATCTTAGGTATATATTTACAAAATAAGATATTTGCATTGTATTCAAATAGTTGCTTTAAATATATTATGTTACGGCTTCATAATTTTATTTTTATTTTCAGATCTTGATGTTTGAGAACCGGAATTCTTTTCGGAATTTCTAATTTATGAGATGTATTTCGAACTGATATTTGTCAACACTTTTCATACGCTTGGCTGATAGAGTCAATGTTTTTCGCGAGACTTCTTGGACGTCCAATTCGCATTTCGACGTGCACGGATTCAGTTTTTTTTTTAATTTCTACAGAAATTCACAAACTGTTTTGTCCGTGGGTCTATTTTTATAAAATTTTTCTCTAATTGAGTCACATGTCATTCTTTTGTTTCTATATATTTTGTTACTATATAGAGTATCCCAAAACTGGCGGTACAAGCGTATCTGGTGAATATTCAAAGTTGTTTTTCTAGAAAACAAAATCTCGTACAAAAAAGTTTTATTCTGCATTTTTGACTTGTTTTTTCATATAGAATCACCCCTTTTCCGCTTATACCACCAGTTTTAGGATACCCTATATAAACACGTTCATCTCGAACAGTAAGGACCGAGAACAAAAATAAAACTACAAAGCCATAACATAAAATTTAAAACAAGCGTTTGAACACATAATATAAATATTCTTATTTTTTATAAATAAATATATATATATATAATTACAAACATAAGCCATTTTCCTATAATTTCACTTATTTCGTGAAACTGTATATTTATGTACTATATATATTATTTATATATCGTATCTATCTATTTATAATTATAATTATGGACACTCTGTCCATATGAGCGTATATGCGTATAATTATATATTTATCGTTATAAATATATATAGTATATCCAATTAAAGTAAGTGCATATACATATATGTGTAAACATAATTATAATTATAATTATAAATATATAAATATATTTAGCTTAGCCCTTGAATAAAAAAATATCTTTGATTCTTCCTTATTATATTTTAAAGCCAGTTGAATGCACCTGAGCTAAAGTATTTTCGCACGGTTCTAGAGGTACAGATCGCGTTTTAATATTTCATCAAATTCTAAAGCTTCTCTCGCACAAGGTTTTCTGTCGCGCTTATATGTTTTATGTATTTTATCACGGAACTACATCGGTGTGCACTTGTTTCTACCTCTCTATATCTTTTATTTTTATACAATTTAGATAACTAGATACGAAAATGTGTAGAATGAAAGAATTGTTAATATCAATGAATGAATATTTTCCTGTACTTTGCAATTTATTATTATTTTTACGGTGTGTGAATGTTTCCTCTAGTTTAATTATGTCTGGACGTGTGAACGATCTCGATGATCGTAATTCATTAAGAACGTCTCGGCGTTTTTAATTGCATGACTCTCGCGTCGAGCCATAAATTCGTTCCGTATTAATTCGCGCTACGGTGAAACGTAAATTCTTGCAGCGACGGCTGAACGTGACGCCTATATTTCGTCAGGATCTGCGTATTTTCTATCAGGAGGTCGAATCAGTACGGGTATATCAATAGCGATAAAATAATATACGTTAAAAATGTTAACTAATTAAAAGGCCAATTAACTAATTAAAAGGCTAATTAAATTTATCATAAATATATAATATAAATTCGAAATTGTGAAGCCTCTCGACTGTTCAGCAAACATACTGCATTCTTCATTGAACTACCAGGAAGATTAAAGCCGATGTTTAATGGCACGTGAGATATCGTCGGCTAATGACTTTCCGCGAAACGTCTCCAAGTTAATAGCCTTCGATCGGCTGCGTTTTATTGTCGAGACAATACTGTTCGTTCAAGTGACCCATCGGACCCCACGAGGGGGCTTGCCAAACGATACCTCGCGTGCGTGCAAGGATCTCGCCAGACAACACGGTATATCGTATAGCGTAGGGTTTCGTCTGCCAACTTCAAGACCGCCTTCTCCGCACGTGACAATATTGCGGGTTCGCGAAGAAAAAAACGGAGTCTCGCCGTACCGCACATCATTGCGTATTTACAATAACGCGACTGTCTATCCACAATAATGGCTCGCGCTTCATTCTGTATTCCACGTCACGTCCCTGCCGATGGTCACGCAATGACCCACCTCGTCGTCGCGAACCTAATCCTCCTTCCTCTCCCGTTTGCAACTGCATGATATAATTTTACAACTACGAGACCCATGTCGCAGCCAAACGACAACCGTACGTGGTCGTCGGAATTTCGTGCGTGCGAACTAATGGATCGTAATGCAACATCGGTTGGCCTTTCACCCGAGGTAAAACGCGACGCTCGCACTGAACGGACCTTTTCCGAGGTTTTTGCGACCGTCCGCGTAATATTCGAAAATATTTGGACGGCAAACGTTATCCTTTCATTCCGCCCGACGTTACGCTTCGACTTTGCGCTAACGTAAATGCGAGTAAGACATCTCTCTTCCCATCTCGAGTGAGATTAAAGTTCGAAATGTCAACTCACCGCGCCGGTCTTATTCATCTCTAAGAATTACTGCAACGCTCAATAAATATTACACATTTGAATTGAAATGCTTGCGATCTTGATCAAGATGCCTACTCAAACTTTGAAAAAAGATTCCCGGAAAACTTTCTCATTTTTCAGACATTTTCGTTCAACTTTTCACGGAAAATTATAGCATTTTTCAAAGCAAATTTAAAATAAATTTAATTATCTAGTTTCCTATAGTTTTCTTCTTTATAGTATGAGAAAAAATTAAGAGTTACTCGTTTTAAATATCAAAGAAAGAAATTGTAGAATTTTCGCAAAATGAACATTTCATATGTATATAACGTATGAAATTTTTACTTTTAATATATATATATATATATATATATATTTCCAAGAAATACAGAAAATGTTCTAGAATCTGTTAAATAAACATAAAAAAAGTGCCTACATTTAAATATCAAAGAGCAATTCATTAAAATAAGACGAAAACTTATTTTAAAAATCTGAATAAAAGTAATCTAAACTTAAAAATTTCAATAGAATAAATGTATGAAATAAATAATAAAATTTTTTTATATACGTTATATGACATTTTGACATAAAAAATATAGCATTTTCGTACTCGCAAACCCGAGTGAATCCGATAGAATTTCCTAGAAATTCACTGATTTTTTAACGCAAAAAATCTCATAGAGAACTCCAGATTTTACACATTTTCCAGCTTTTTCCGGATAATAGAGATCCTGCTGAGACATAATCGATGATGCATGGTCAAAAGAGCCGCTCGCATAATGCGGGGATATTATGACAGCGTCTTTAAGCCAGATCTGTGCATTAAGGAGCGAACAATGGTAATATCATTAGCCACGGATGCGCAACCGGGTTAGTTCGGGCGCGCAAAAAGAAATGTCTCGTTAGCCCGAAGGCGGAATACGGAGTTTCCAACAACAAAGCGAATTAGGAGTTGCCGCCGGCTATTGAACTCTGTCGACGCGTTGTGTATCCGCGTCCTGGTCTACGCGTGATGTGCATGCAGAAACACGACGTTTTGCGCGCACGCGACAGCACTCGGCTAGCTATTAAATTAGCGCGCGGTACCCCGGAAATGGGACACTATCCACGCGATCATTCGCGGAAAAAGGAGAACATGCTGCCGCTGTTCTCACCATGGTGCATGCCACGACCGAGATAAATAATTATCGTGGCGAGTATACCGTAATGCGCGAGTAGCTCGAAGATCGGTTGGGCGAGTTCCACGTCGATCACGCGGCCGAGATACGCGCGCGTTTTGCGAAATTAATATGCAAAGTCCCTAATGCTGCGTGACGATGTCTTGGAATCTAATGGGATATAATGCTTTTAATTCTTTAAATGGGATTCAAACTTTGTAAAACGTTAAAATATTTATAAATTTTTTAAGGAGAAATAGTAGATAAACTAAGAAAATAAAAAATATGTATATAATTGAATATCTCAATATATTGTTTTTTATTTAATTTAATTCTTTTATTTAATGTAATTTTCTAATTTAATTTAATTGTCTTATATTATTTTATTGAATTAATTTTATTTCTAAAAGTTCTATGAATATTTGAGCATTTTATTCTATAGTTTTATCAATTATACATATATTGCATTTAATGACACGTTACATACAAGGAATATTCGATAGTTCAATAGTCTGATATTTTCAATAAGCTGAAACAGAAATTTATTAAAAATTCCGCGAATCTCAGCGTAACAATGAACATAGGTTCGCGATTTTTGGTGCTGTGTAAACTACGCAGCACGCTGCGTAAATTTAAACTGTATATATAGATCGTTTATTGACAATGGTTTAGATCCTCTAGTAGGATCGTAGACTAAACTAAACTGCTTTCGCGCACGCAGTGGTAAAGTTTGATTTAGCGCGAAAGTTCATCGTTCCTGCGACCCGCCGTTCGTCACTCGTCGAAAACCGTCGGAAACATAATCTCTTCGTTTCGTTCGTAAATCGTACCCCCGCTCGCGAACAAACTCTTCTCGTGCTCATTCTTTGCTCCAGTTACCGAGGGGAAAATATCGCGGTCGCCATCTCCGGGAGTTCCGGGACGGAAAGCGACCGTCAATAGAATCTGCTGGCAATCGCGAATTAATTCTCGAGACCGTCCCCCGTCCTCCGCCCCCCCCCCCGTCGATCTCCCCCCATTCTTCGGTAAAATCAAAAATCAACCCCCTCAACGCCACTCCGTCTTCCGCTCATCTCTATCTTCCGCCCGAGCAATCTCGTTGCGGACGTATAATGGCGTCTGCAGCGTCGCTTGATCAAGTAATGATAAAAATCTACCACCAGGTCGGTTAGAATCGTTTCTCGAAGCCTTTTTCCTCGATTTCATGTAACAGAAACGGCTGCGGATAGCAGGATCGCATTAAAGATCTGACGAACGATAGGTAGCTGAAAAAAAAGTGGAACGAAATAAAATAAGGACGTAAATTGGAGTAAAGAGACTGAAGAGACCTGATTTATAAATGATCAAAATAAAGATCTGATTTCATCTCCGAATCTATTAATGATGTGTTCCAGAACCTTCAATGTTGACTTTAGCGATACGTTTAATGGCGGACTAAAGATTCATTTTTTTTATTTCGTTGACGGTCTTATCGCGAACGACCATTCGTTAAATGTTGAAATTATTTCAAAGTTTATATAAAAAGTAATAGAGAATGATACTTATAAAACAAATTATTGTAATAAAAACGTTTAATAAAATTGTTACATCTAATTTTCTATTTCTTTCTGCATTTTATCCTTAAAACAATGTATAAATTTTTATTAAGTACGCTGTAATAAATGCTTTAGTAATGTTCATTTGGAACATACATGGAATATGATAATTGCAATGTTCCTGGAATGAGATAATGTATATTCCAGTTATATCCCACCGAAATATTCCAAATATATTTTGCATTGTGCCAAATAGAGATTTCGGGAACATTCCTTGGAAATGAATGAAACGTTTTAACATTCCAATAGGAATAATATAAAAATAAAAGAACATTATGATGCCAAGTGGGGGGATACACATCGCCTAGTTCTTTTAATTTTGATAATAAGTTTACATGACTTTCGGTACCCTGGATAACGCGTTTTAAATCATCAGCGCCAATTGATGTCCGGTAATCGAGGAACTTTTTGCTACGCCGTTAACGAACGTGATGCAGACATGCAATGTATACGGAGTGCACATTTCGACGTTCATTCGACGACTCGATTTCCATTAGCGACATGATATACAGAGCAATGAGCGCGGAAGGGAATCGCGTTCGCCTCTCCGGCCACATTTTTTTTATTCCTCTAACGACTTTTCTGCCTGTATCGACTTACTGCGAGGATCGTACCGTGTTCGAGCGTCGCTTTACGAGTTCATTTCGCTTCGAACGATCCTTTATAAAAATCCAATAACAGGTCACCCAGATATCGTTCGTGCGGCATCGCGCGTGCTATCCGAGCCATCGCGTCGATTGCATCCTGTTTTTCCGCAAACGAGCAACAAAAAGCATCCTCGAGCTTTAAAGATTCGCGCCAAAAGATATATTAGCACACCTGTTTCCGCGCAATAGGTCGTATTTCCTGCTTATCCATAATTTGTGTATTACCGGCGATGCAAACCATCGCGCGGGACGCGTGCCGCTTTGACCCACCTCTTGCGCCAGAGAGACCTTTATTTCGATGTTATATTCTCGCGAACGAAAAAATATGTACCTTGTGTATATATATATACAAGAAACGTAACGCACGTCCAAAGAAATAAATTCAGTTGTCCGTGTTTTTCCAGATTTTCGTTGAAGATACTATTTCGGAGCATCGCTCTGACGTTCTAAGCTTCTCCGTAACTTTCTATGAATACATAAAAGGCAAATATACATTATTCTCGATGTATTCATTATTGTCCTTGCAATTTCTCATATATCCTTACTTGTTTACGTTCTAAAAATACAGAGCTAAATAGAGCGACACAAATTTCGAAAACTCTGAAGCATTGTATTTTTCTGTAAGCCAAGTTTAACACTTTCAATTCCGATTTTTTTGAGAATTGAGGTATATCTTTGTTTAGTTATCTTTAAAGGTTTATAGGGTCGCTGAATACAAAAATGAGGTCAAAATATAAAATTTCAAAATAATGAATCCAATATGGCTGATACAAGAAATAAAATATCAAATTCTAATGGAATTGTTTATTATATAAAAAAATGTATATAATATTAAACTAATTTATCAAAAACTTTGGTAGAAAAGCTTTGAAAGAAAAACTATTCAACAGATAAATACGATCAGACATGAAATGATATATGAAAATCAAAAAAATTGTAACAATTATTATCTATAATATATTGCCAAATAATATTATAATAAATATGTTTCATCAAAAATTAGGTATTCATTGATAAGAAAACATGTATCGGTAAAAACTTTAGTAGAAAGATTTAAAAGATAATCAAAAAATTCTCAGTCTAATCCTGTCAAACTTTTCATGATTAATCCGACAACTTTCCGAGCTCACTATGCAAATAATTTTTTATACTTTATGATTGTATTTATCACAATATTTTTTACTTAAAGTTTGAACAATTCCCTTACGGAAAGAGTGGTTTTGCTGAAATATTAAAAAATTTGGCCAGATAGAGATCTGAAAAATAATTTGGTTGGATCATCAAAATAATTATGTAGGACGCCTAAAATAGTTGCTAGAATATCAAAACTTTTTGCAGCATTATCATTATGTTGGAGTGTCCTAATTATTTTGATGATCCAACAAAATTATTTTTCAGATCTGTATCTGGCCAAATTTTTTAATATTTCAGCAAAACCGTTCTTTCCGTGCTCTAAAACGAATCCTATATATATAGTTGACCTTAATAGCTTAATATTTACTAAAGATATGATTTCTCAAACATGCTGGGACATATATGTCCCACTGAACCCCGAAGAGATAAAATGACGATATTCCTTTTAAGACGATGATGTCTACGCTTAGGTGTTACTGTACAGCTTCGTTTAACGTAACGCCACTGGAACATGAGAACTCTACTGGTATGGCCCATCGAACCACGTTAACCCCTTTAGCCAGAGTAAATAGCAGTGAAATTGTGTCACCATCGTTTGCAGCCTCCTTTCGACACGCGCGCAATCGGGCCGGGAGCTGTGTCAACCGTGAACCGTTAACGCCCGTCCAATCAGGGCGCATAAAAATCATTAGAAGGGCGAATCCCCGAAAGTGAGTTTCGTGCCTCTGACATTAATCCGGCGGATTAAATTAATCAATCGCCGTTTGCCGATCCGGCTCCGTTGGGTCGGGAGCGTCATTATTACGGCGCTCGCCGTTCTCCGTGAGACTCTCTTCGTGGGCATTATCACGGTTCGTCGGGCGAGCGAGCCAGAATTTCCTTGTAATTAGCGTTGTTTACGTATGGCGACGCCGACGCGCGGCGCTCTTCGTTAATCAAATTCAACTTCGTCACTGGAAATCCAGTCGCGATGCGGCCTCGCGTCACCGACCTCGTGTTAGCCCCTCGTGTTAGTTAACCGTCAGCCTGTTATATTAGTTAGAACAATCTCCGTAGATTTCGCGAGGTATCTGCCGATATCCGAGGAGCCTGCCTCGACGAGATCCGTCCTAAGATTCAAACCGGCTTGACCACGGTTCGTTAGCACAATTGCAAACGTTTATACCGATTTAACGAGGCTGAGACGAAGTTTATGCAAATATCTCTGTGAGCGAAGAACGATGTTATGGATACGATGTACAGATTGCGATTAAAGATACAATCAAAATAATAGATATTAATTAATAGCTACAATTTTTCAGTTATGGCCAATGTTTCGTAATCTTAAAAATTTCGCTTACCCAGCAAAATTATTTACAATCATGATGCGAGACTTATCTCGACTATGCAACATCGATTTTCGTCGCTTTGTCGAAACTATCTAGCTATTATTCTAGGTAGAATGATCTCTTTGTGAACTTGCCGAGTTTCCTGATCTTATTATCGACCTTGTAGAGTCTGGATTAGAAGTTCATTGAATTGGCTATCATGGGCGAGACTAATAGGTGTCTGACCTTCTGGTCAATGAGTGTGATCTAGGGTTACGTGACAATGCATAATAATTTTATTTAATTTAAACTCACGCAAAATAAATAAAACGATAAGAAAAAATCAAGTATTTGACTAACAATAAGCTAGATAAAATAATCATCGCATTAAATTATTTTGTAGTCATTTTCAGTTATGCATTATTTAAATTGTTACAGTTAAATAATGTGAGTTTCAGAGAGAATTCACTGCCATACTTCGATATTCTTGTCATCATTTCTCCTCTCTACCTCTTTGTCAGCATCAATCCACTTTGTTAATTATCCGAATCTCTCAGTAGGCTTCCCTTGTGACCTCATCAGCTTCGAGCTTATTCTAGAACAGACTCGGCAGAGTCAGCTAACACACTCACAATATAATGGACTGTTCCTCTATTTATACCGTGGCAGTCCAGTCCGTGAATGATTACATGGATTATTCAAGCGTGGCTCCACGATCCCCAAACATATTGCTATAAACTGCTTTTAAATGATGTTGCGATATAACACTATGCGTTTTTGTTTAACGGAACTTAAATGTAATAATTTGTTACTCGAAAAGCTTTCACGTTATTCTTAAATTTTGGTCAACCTTCTCGGTTTCTTTTTTGAGAATTGGGACATATCTTGTCTAGTTATTTTTAAAGATTTATAAGGTCACTGAATGCAAAAGTAAGATCAAAACATAAAAATTCTAAATGGCGGATGCAAGAAATGAAATATTATCAAATTCTAACGAAATTGCTTATTATGGATGAATGTATGTAATATCTTATTTTTCATAGAACTTTCGGAAACATATCCCAATACATAACCTTACACATCACATTTTACGTCTTTTCTCGAAACTATACATATCTTATATCTATTTTTAAAACTATACATATCTTTGAAAATATACATATGATATCATCTATGACTATCAAACACGTCAGGTACGTGATCTTCAATATTTGTTAGTTTGATATCATCCTTTATTTGTTTTGTTTCTTATCTAAATAATTGACAGGTGTTTCTATTCTTTTTCGTTGAAAGGTTTGAAAATTACGCGCATTTATACATTATGTATAGTATCAATATCAGAAATTTATATATACTATCAGTTATATTTAAATAATCGCGAAGGTAATACTGCGCATCATGTCAAATCTTTCATGGTTAGTCCGACAACTTTCCGATCTTATTACGTAAATAATTTTTTGTATTTTATGATTGTATTTATCATAATATATTTTTTAGTTAAAGTCTAAACAATTCCCTTTAAAACGAGCCCTAGTTGGCCGTAATAACTTAATATTTACCAAAGATATGATTTTTTAAACATGCTGGGACATATATGTCCCACTGGACCCCAAAGAGTTAATGTAAAACGCATAATAGAAATTAAGTGAAGAATACAACTGTAGACACTAAACAAACCTTGTAATTAAGGCTTAATTTTAAAAGAAAAATTATTCCGAGTTTCAGGAGTAAATTATTATGGTACGCTCTGTACATTTTATTGAGATCGTTAAGCCTGTATCATCACTACGTTACACTTGGTTATATCTTCCTCGAGACTATGCGCTACTTCTATCTCGTCTGACGTTCAAATGTGACGCTTCTGAGGCGGATAAATGCAACCATGTCGTTTTAACTCAACGTCTCTCGTCGCTCTGGGATAGTGCAGCGGCGTCCGGCCCGGGTGGACGTGTGCAAGCCGCTATACGTGCTTCCTGACAGTTGAGAATTTACTTGGCTGCGAACGCGTTACGGCCACTCGAGATCCGCTCTTCTCCCCTCGACCGCACCGACATTTGCGTATTTTACTGGCTTTACCCGAGAATTTGAAATACCACTGTTATCGCAAAAGGGATCTCTCTTTCTCGCTCTCTCTAACCCTGTAAAGGGCCAGCTTCGTCGAACCGCTAACATTTTCGGCCGGCTTCACGTGCCGGACTTTACCCAAAGCAAATTTAGTCTTTTGCCCGCCCGTCCCTCTCACCTAACTTGATGCGCGATGCACTTTGACTGCATCAGCACGTTTTGTCAAAGCGTGCTGATTGTTGCGAAGTGGAAATTGTTGTGTGCAACACGGCTTTCACGGATGAGAGAGAAACGATTGTACATATGGGGATCGCAATCGTGTGGATTTTTTCGCTGTTTATAGGACAACGGATTTTTAACTTGGAGAATGGGCATTCAACTTTTTTAAGGACAAATAAGTTCACCTCTAGCCACGGAATTCATGAATGGAGATTATGGCGGTACTGATTCCAGACAGCATCATGTATATTTCATCGTTTAATTCCATCTCTCGGAGTTTCCAGCGGCGTGAAAATATGCGGGACTCAACTTCCGTGGCTCGCGAATGTATCGGCGAAGCGAACGACGTCAAGCCGTAACTCTAAATGATTTTTGTTTGAGTAATAGGATGAGTAGTTCATGACAATAGAAGTTCGCAATAGAATCATCGCAATCTTGGCAATTTCTGCGCAAGGTATCGGTATTCCTCTCCATTCTAACTCGAGAGATTTTCCGAGATGCGAGTCTCGTGGGTTTTCTCGGACGTTGGGTAATGTTAGGAAAATTCATTACTTCGCCGATGTTACGTACGTGGAATTTCGAAGGAAAAGGGCGCCCACCGCATTCCACGGGGAGAATCCCTCGCGAAAGCAATTTGCATAAAACAATCAATAAGACAAGACTGATAAGTCGCAACGGTGACTAGACGCGTGCTGCAGCGCGTCTCGAATTTCCGCTCGCGACGACACGTCGATTTATCACGCGGTCGGGCGCAATTTTTTACGCCATCCCGCTCGTCTAAACGCGAATACCACTTTGACGCGTTCTACGATTACATGTAAAAATATATGGAAATATATCGCGCATACATAAAAATTCAACGCGCGACATCGTCGTATTCCAAGCTTTTCTTCTTTATTGAAGAGTGGCACGGGTAAAAATGGCTCTACGCGCCTCAGATCTCTTATGCAGAACGATGAAAGAAACGTCGATCGTTGTGGCTGATAATAGAGCGGCGGGGTAAATAAGTAATGTCTTACAACGAGCTCGTACGACAGCAGATACGAGAATGGAATCGGGGTTATCGTAAAATATTTTTCACGCCAGTCCTTCTTCTGCGTGCCATATCTCGCTTGACCCCGACTTCGAAAGCGAGTTTTATTCATTTATGCGGTAGGTCAGCTAGAAATAATAAATGGGATATCCGATCGCGCGAAAAAGCTCCCCTTTTGGGACACATCGGGCGTTCGATTTGCGAGATGATAGAAAGAGAGAGAGAGATAATGTGTGAAAAGAGGAGGGGAGGGTGTGAAACGACACGTGCGAAGTCTCGCGTTCCGGATTTAGAAGACCTTTCGAAACAAAAATATACTTTACTACGTCGCGATAGTAGATCTCTATATTTACGGAATAATTATTAAATCATCGATAACGTGACCCGCAAAACGGGATAACGTGATCCAAAACGGGTCGCGCGTTGACTCAAATATCGAGTTGTACTACTGCGCGGACGAGAAGCTTCGCGCGGCTAGTGATGTGACCTCAAGAAACGGTAAGTTACTTCGAATATAAAATCTCGATTGGCTTCGAATGTTATTCAGTTTTTGAAAATCTTGAATATTTTGAAAATACAATGTATTCTTTTATAATACTTTATCAAGAGACACGGCAGTGCCAAGTGTAGCGCGAAGCATGACGCGAAGCATCACTGTAAAAAAAAGTATGTAAAATTACAGGACAAGTGTAAAAATTATATGTAAATAAGTGTAAAAGTATCATTATTTATAACGGAACGTAACAAACTCATGTATTTTTACAACAATTATTATTGTGAAAATACGTGATTTTGTAAGTTTCCATCATAAATAGTGAAGTAATATTACATCCTTTTTTTACAGTGATGACACGGGCGCTATATTTACGCCGCACCTCTAGTTGGGGATATATCCGATACATTATTACTTCGATCTATTCTCCAAGTAGAATAACGCCGAAAATGTCACTTTAGCGTCATTTTGATGTTATTTTAACTTCATCATAACTTTCTGTTCTGCTTGGGTCTTCCCTTGTCAAACATAAATAACAATTTCATTTCTAATGTTATACGGTTCATTTTCACATTTTTAAGACTTCCAAGTATCTCTGGTTTCAAATAGTATTCGAAGCAATTCGAATCTGTACGATTAAAGAGTTTGAGAAGTTTCGAAAGAAAGATCCGAAAGCCCATTAGATACGCGCCGAATGCGCGTTTAATCATTAAAGTTAAAAGCAATTGTCCATATCAGCTTTGATCGATCGCATAAAATAATCTTATATTTACGAGATGCTAATTGAAGCCCTATTTAAGCCACGTAGAAAATTGCGCCGCGCTTCCTGCCTTTCGAGCTTACTCGGTCGCCGCCGCATAATTCAGCGTTTTAATATCGCGCAAAAGAATACTACGCATAATAAATCCGTCCACTCGACGTCTTAGCCTTTTCGTTTTACATACTCTTACCGTAACTCGACTTATCTCCGGGTCAGTAGTTTACGGTATTCCCGGGAATAATAAATTTCAATCCAGCTCGCCGTTGCGCGAACGCGCGCGCATCTGCGATTTTCCACTCACGCTGTACTCGGAAAGAGCACGGAAAGTAGTTTTGCTCTCGGTGGATTAATAACTTCTCTTTCCTTCGCTTTCTCATTATGAGCAGTTATATAAGGGAAGGAACATTCGAGATTCCTTAGCACGCGTCCGACGAATTAAAAGTTGCTAATTACGTCGTAATTGAAGCTCGCAGCAATCACGCCTAATCGTTTCGAAATAATCGTTTAGTATTACGTCGATGATCTTGTCGTACCTCCCGTAATCTAGCTCTGCTAAATGTGAAACGATGCACGATATGTCACGAATGACGTATTCGTTGCCATAAATACATCAACGCGCAATCGGTTCCTCATATCGATATGATTTTTACAGCGCCACTTTTACAAGCCGCTTTAATTTTATCGGATTACAGGAAAATCCCTAGATGGTCCAGTGGATTTGATATTAATCGATTGGAGTGTTATGAGTATCATATGAAGCACTGATTCGATTTGAGACTCGAGAATAGCACGCGCGCTATATATATTTCATTTATGATTAATCTGTCGCGATTATAATGTATGTTTAAAGTGTTCTGCATCGTGTGATAGCTGCAAATCCACGATATCTCCATGTCTCATATACTATTCTGTAATCAATTCCAATTTGAAAGATATCAATTTCATCTCTATTATTGGATTATTACGCTACACAAAAAAATGTGAAACTGAAATAAAATAAAACGTGTTTTTTCAAGTAACGCGAGTAAAGCACCTAAATTATTTATTTAATTATTTGAACTTTCTCGAAAATTCCTCGATATTGCGAAAATCGTAAATTGAGCCGTTATTTCATTAAATAACGACGTGTATTATACGAATCGTGTAGAAATTTACGGGGACAAATAAATGGCATAAACCGACGTAAAACCGTAGCCGGCATTCCTGGCGATTGTTCCGTTGATCCCGTTTAAGTCTGCCATTGAACGTGCTAGAGGATCGCACGTAACCAAGCCGCGTGAATGCATCGTGTAAGACTGATATTTACGTGAGTGCTCACTTAAGCCTACACACACGCACAGACACACATTCGAGATAGGGCTTTCCCCTCGCAGAGTACACGAGTAGTTTCGCCGGTCCCAGGGCTCGACGCGAAAATTCAAAGAGCGGGACTCGGAAAGTTTCGCGATATGCTCAAGAAACACGTGTACGATAGGAGAGTGCTCTCCGAGAGACGAGAGGAGACGAAAAGTCACCATTAATATAACTTCGTTGCCGACCTCACAAATTTATATTTTAACATGCACGACGATCGATCCCTCCCTCACACACAATTTTCCTACCGCACGTCTTGTAATAGGGCACGAGGGAGTGTCAGGCGTCTGCAAACAGTCGCACTTAAACGCAGACGTATCGTACACGTTACCAGATTTACAGTGGAGCACCAGGGGGAGTGACGTATCTTCAAACGGATCAACCTAACAAGGACAAATGGTCTCTTATGTAACCGTCAATCAAGGACGCGATCTGTATTTCTTTAGACAAGGATCTTGTCGGTGTCGAAATCTTTGCGAGCGCTCTATCTCGTGTCAACATAGAAAATTTCGAAGGCTATTTTACGGTTTTTTAATGTGACAATTTCTAATGTGGAGGATCAAAAGTTTTTAGAGAAATACTTGTAAACGACAATTTTGTCTGTGTCAAAATCTCCGCGCCGCTACATTACCTCGTCAAAGTGTCTATTTGCAGGAAATTATGGATGGTACATGGTGAGAGTCATCTTCTTCGTCGGGGGAGCGATCGAAGCGGAGAGACAGCTTCTCTTGATGGCTCAGACGTCTAGTGAACTCAAGGTCGTCAGATCCCATAGCTGCGTCCTTTCCGTGTCTTTACCCTGTCTCCATCGTTTTTACAACCCTCCCGACACTCTACCCTTACTCGACCTTCAGTGTGACAGATATTCAATCCCGTACCGGATAATGAGTTTTCCACGATGCTTTATACGTCTCGTGGAAATCAGAAGAAGAAGCCCGGTTCACTAAACTTCGTTATCTAGTGGGAAAGTTAGCCCTTCTGTTTAGTGTTACGAGAATATACGAAAATTCTAATGATTGGGCCAAAAATTCTTTGAGAAAAAAATATAGAAGATTAATTAAAGTTATTAAAGTCAACTAGAACTCGTTTTAAAAAGAATTGTTTAAACTTTAACTCAAACATTTAACCTTACTCGTATTTCAATGATAGAAGAAATAACTATTGACAGAGAAATGTTATTGATTGAGATTTTACTTATAGATGCGCGTTATAAATTAGACCGAAAACTTTTGCATCTTTCTATGAAATATTATATACATTCCTCCATAATAAACAATTTCATTAGAACTTGATAATATTTTATTTTTCGCATCCGCTGTATTAGATCTAGCTACTTTGAATTTTTATGTTTTGATCCCATTTTTGTATTCAGTGATCCTACAAACTTTTAAAAATAACTAAAAAAAAATCAAACCCAAAAAGGTTAATGTACTGAAGACTTGCGAATCTAAAGAAATAGTTTTGATCAATTAGCAATGATAAACGCACATATCCAGTTATCGAATAGCTGTTGGCCGTCATTGTCGACAACGAATCTTCCGTATGGCTTTATGCGTTTCGCCGAAGTGAGGAAGGGTGGTCGCGTCATGGCCTGACGTTATCTGCTCGAGAAGTCCGTCGACATTCTATGAAAGACTATCATAAATGGCATATTCTCGTCGCGACGGCGGCAGTGGCGGCCATGTGTGAAAACGAATGAACACTACGAATACGTGGCTGATGTAGGTACAGCTATCGAAATGCGATATCTCCCCTCGATACGCAACCCCTTCGCGAATTTGAGGTTGCGTATAGAAATAGATGGAACGACGGCGATAAATGAATACATCGGATGCGGAAAGATGTGTGCACAGTGATTCTTTCACACACACAATAGTAGACTTCTCTAACTTATATATATGCAGAATGTTCCAAACTTACCATGACACTTTAATGGCCAACTCCTGAGATCATTTTAAAATAAAAATCCTAACATTAAAATGCCGAGAATATAATAGTTTTTAAATAAAAATTGTTTAAAGTTGACCAATAGCATTAGCATTTTGGTATTAGGATTTTCATCTCAAAATGATCTTAAAAATTTGCCATTAACGGATATCGTGATAAGTTCGAGCTTCATGGAGATGTATTCGTCCAGATAACGTTTATTGCATAAAAATTTACAGATCTCTTGAATGAAAAGTCGTTATATTATTTTTGTTGTATAAAAAAGGCGATACGTACATACTATTTATTCTCATTTTGTTTATTTCTCAAGATTCCATTCTCGCAAAGCAAATAGATATATCTTCGTTTTATATTTTGCGTAATGAGATACATACGATACAATTTGCTGTCTGTAACAGTACGTAACTGAAAACCGAGAAGCATAATTCGACGTGCCCGTTATCGCGTAAAGAACGTCTCGCGCAACCAAGGATCGTTCTTTGGGGCGTTAAAGCGCTCCGACAGCCCTGCCTTGTTTCGGTTGACAGCAAAGGAGACTCTTGGCCAGCGTCTGCTCCGAAAGTGAATTTCGCGTCCGGAGTAATAAGGTCACGGCGTCCATTATGTATGCAAGGAAAACCAAAGCAGGAGGGCTTCGTTAAGTCGGCTTCCAAGATAAGAAGCTGGAAGAGTTTGCACTTTCGGAATTAATTCGCATAATCTGGTGCGCCTTCTCCTGCATCTATATATCTCTTGGCTGGCCGGTCTTGCACGACGGACTCCGCTCTTCTCTCTTCTCGCTCCGTAAGCACGCGTTACAGCTTAACCGAATTTGCATCTGATCGCGGCCAGGATAAGTGCACCTCGTGCATCTCGCTGGCGAAGCAACCGGAAACTTTTAAGACTCGAACGAAAAACACGATCGCAATCCTCTCTCTCTTCCTTTCTCGAGTGAGACTGAATAATATAAAACGGAGCGAGTGCTTTCACTTTTACTCGCTGAAAGAAACGCTCCGAGAAACTATGCATGAATAGAGATGTTAAGTTCTAATGGAACACGGTTCGGAAAAAAATAATTTTTTTCAAATTCAAGAAAGCGAGTCATTCACTCGTAGATGTTTGTTAATGCTGAATGCAATTCTGACCTCCAAAATACTTGATGCATTTCTGAAGCCAATATGAAGTATAAAAAGAACTATAAATACAAATACTGTTCTTTGGTTCTTTTTTTGCTTTGAATTATGTATTTAAAAAATTTACTCGTTGAAATTGAAGCCTTTGTTTCTAAAATAAATTGGACGTAGGTATTAAATTGCGGCGCGATTCGCAAATCTCCATCATGAATAACACGATTTAATTGATGATATCCGTCTCACAATTGTTTTTCTACAATGTATATTTTGTCTAATTAAAAATTGTGCTAAACATTTTATCAGAGCTTTTCCCGTTTGTCATACTACAGAGTAAAACGATATTCAAAAAATATTAAACGTCATATAATATCATGACATTATTTCTCATACACATTGATGTTTTTCGTCCATCGCAGCGGTTGTTTGAATATTTTCCCAGGTCATTGATGCTTTATATGCATCAAAATATCAAAATAATATCGGAAATAAAAATTCAATATAGTGTATTTATGTGTATGTGTGTGTGTGTGTAATCCGTGTAATAATATAATATACAAATATATACAAATATATTATATTACAAATATTCAAATATTATAGCCGAGTGTAGTTTCTATTTTTCACATTTGCACAAAATGACAAAGTTCTGCAAGTATTTTGTCAATATGTTTAATATAATAAATCTGTCATAAATTGATATTTATAATAATTGAAAAGACCCTATACTTCGTTTCAATTCGTGCCTGTTGTTCAGCTAAATAACACCGTTTATAAAAAATGCTCTATGTCTTTAGTTAAATCCGCGAAATCACGTTACAAATATCATTTCGTGATTCGATCGCTGAAGAATACGATCTTGCACCGTGCATTTTTCCGGCGAGTGATCGCGAGATAATCGCCCTTGAAACGACTCCTAAAACCAAGTGCCCTTCTGAAATATTCCGTAAACGACCCGTTTAGACTCTTCACCGGTTATATCCACGAAGTTATATGTATCTCCGCCGCGATCAGACGTTTCGCAAATTAGCGACTTAAGTGGCTTATGAACTCGGGGGACGCGCGGGATATCGCTGCCTTGGGAGTCACTCTTGTCTCTATATTCACGGTGATAACGTTGCCGCGATGAAATCCCGGCTTAGGATAATCCGACCGTGCTCGCGAGCGATCTATCATCGGGATTTAAACGGCGGTCTCGAGGTCCGTTCGATCCTTCATTCCGCGAACGAGCAAACAAGCCAGTGCGAAAGTTACCTCGGTTGCTCCGAAAGGCTTTGCATCCGAGTAACAATGTGGAAGCGGCAATTTATATTAAAGCGCAATCGATATCGCATAGTACATCGTTTACTCGCGATTTAGCAAATTACCGAGTTATTCGAGCCGGCCTGATTAAAGTTAGCTCAGTTCTTTAGAGTTATGAATTAATAAACACTGCATAGTATTGTTCAAGTCGATATTTTCCCTGCACGTGTATGTACATAACGTTCCACTATCATAAGCGCAAATATATCACGCTGGAGGATCGCAAAAATAGAACAGTGCTCTTCTATTTTCTACTATTTACTTTATAAAATGAAATTAAGTTAAATAAAAATTTTAAAGCATATGTGGTTAATAAATCGAGTTGAACTCTGTTTCCGTTTTAACAAAGATAGACAATTGATATCGATCTATTTAAACATCGTTCAAATAGATCGTTCAAACAACGATATAAAAAATATCAAAATGTAATAAAATACGTATTTCTCAGTGAGATTTTGATATATATAAGTGAACGTTTATCACCAGTGCAATAGCGAGAGAGCTTATTTTTTAAATAAATAATGAAACATCTTAACTAGAAGTTAATTACAAAACACATGGAATTTCTACGCCCGAGATAGAAATTAATTTAATTTTGAGATTTTTAATAAACTGCGATTTTCAATGAATTGTCAAAATCAAAATGTGCGTGAAATGAGGATTTAATCATGACATGAGGATGTATTTACGACAGATTTATAAAATATTAAAATTGTTAAGCCTTAAGCTTTTCTCTGTCAAATACACGCGAGATGGAACACTACCTCGAATATCGACACGGCAATTTATTACAGAATCGGAACGCGGAGCACTTTTAGTCCCGCTGGTTTTACGGGCGAAAGTTTCAGAAATATCTCGCGAATGGAAAAATGATTTCTAACTTTCGATATGGCGAGACAGGACGATTTTGCTATTGAATGCTGGAGACTCGCTGAATGCTGCTTTTTCGCCACGAGACGGAAGGTGAAAGCGAATGACTCTTCTCCGCGGCGTGTATTAGCGCGTGCTTCTGTCGAAAGTTCCAATATATGTCGAAAAGAGGATAAATCTTCTATTAGTTCGCGATACTCGAAGCAATTGAATTACTTGGAAAACGCTCGAATCGCGGGGCTCAATCGCGCTGGCGCTCGGGGACGAGTGTATCGCAGATGCGGATACGCTTTACGGTACTAATCCGGCACAAAACGAACGTCAAATCGAGACTGCGGTCAGCCACCATCGTTGGACGAACTGGAACCATCAAGGGCTTGACGGTAACGGATTAATCGAGATTTCATTGCTGCCGCGCCGGACATGGCCAGGTGTGCGAGCGGCGATTTCGTGACGTACGTACCCATAACACGCGTATATATATATATATATATATATATACATACCTACGTCGCGATCGCAAAGTCGTTTGCACGTATCACCCACGCGGCCGTACGCACCGTTGTGTGCGTGGATTTATGCGCATGACGCACGGCGATGTAGCGTATTATTGCCGTCGTCGCGCGCTGACCCAGATACACGGGCCACGTCCAGCAATATCGAGCCGCGGTATACACGGGCGGGCCGGAGGCTGCACGTGACGCGTGACCAGAATCGATCGGAACTCTGCGGATTACGATCGCGATTGCGACCGGATGGACACCGCTCACAGGATACAGGTATTCGCGAGACACGAGTCGCGTGTCGCTCCTCAACGTCCGCGTCGCTGTGACGGACGAAAAGCGAGAGACTTTCCCTCCTGGAAATCATGCGTGACGATCGCGTGATGATGATGGACGATCTCTCCTTTTATCAGTTATCATTAGGGAAAGTTACTTGATAGAAGTAACTCGTTACCGTTACTCGATAACTAACAAGTCGTTATACATCATTATATCATAGATATATTTTTATATACATTATTATGAAGAAAAATATAAAAAAACAAATTGCGGTAAATGTAACCAACCAATCTTGGCGCTTTAATGGAAAAGCGACAACTTGATTGACTGAGAGTTAATATGTTTCATTGTCCATCAGAGAATATGGAAATTGTCAAATAAATAGGTTTGAAATGAAATGTATAAAGTAATTGTTCAAATTGTTATTGATAAAATGTAACTAGGTTATCGTTAACGTCAGACGAGGAAAATTTACGTTACCAATTCGTTACCGAAAAAGGAAAACTGTAACAATAACGATACGTTACAAGTAACGCATTACTTTCCAACTCTAGTTATCATAAAGCATTCTGATGTATATACCATTATTCACAAAAAATAAATACTGTTACAATCCCTAATTAAGATTTCCTGTCGCGATCAGCATATTTAGCACGTTATTTGTACCACGCTCAATTTTCCATGCCTCCACAGTCAAATTCCTATAATATTTCCAGTTCGTGCAATTCCTCGCGTTTAATCACGCCGAATTAAAAAGGATTTCGCTCGCGTATGCAATATTTCCTCTGAGATGGAAATAGTCGGGATGATAGCTTCGCGTGAGGTCGATAACCCGAATTATGACGTCGATCGATTTAAAAGCGTGCGTGATGGATAGGCAGATTCCTCGCAAGAGTAGTAGGTATTACGATGGGCGAGGTATGGGTGCGCCGATCCGCCGCGGCCATTGGGCGTGCGATCGGCAGCAGTGAATCGCGTTATTCGTTAAATCTTCGACGTAATTCGTTCCGCGGGATTTCATCCAATCCCGCGTCTTCCCGCGCGATCAAAATTAATATCTAATTTCCGCTGACTAATTTATGTGACTCCCAACGTGCGAAAGAGCGGGCAGATAATAAGATACTTGCAGTTTCATCGGCATTTCTTTGAATAAAATTACGCTCAAGGGTTAAATAACGATTGACTTATTAAAATATTAAATGACTAATTAAAAACTGGAATCTCGTAACGATACACAAGATACCGCTTTAGACTTAATCCATGGTGGAATTAGAGTCTGGATTTTTAATGAAAATAAATCTTTAGGGAAAGTAGTTGAAAACGACCAAGAAATCAATTTAAAAAATTTTTTTTTAAAAACATATGCTGCTTTCTGCACATTTTAATATAAAACAATTTTTGGATATGTCTAAATGTCTTAATAAAGAGATTGAATATAGTCGTGTGTAGCCTTTCTGAAGCCTTTCCCTGTAAAATCATGTTTTCTTTATGTATGTTTTTCTTGAGAATTATTAAATTTTTAAAGTTTCTTTTGTTTTTTAATTGCTTTTAGAAAATTAAAAGCTTATTTCGAAAAAAATATCAAAATGTAGTCAAATATATGACAAAAAGAATTTAAAAATGGTTCGGATATGTTGATTCAGTGATGAGAAAAAGAAACAAAGATGAGTAGTTTTGCTCTATGATTTCGCAACTACGTACTAATATCCCCCTGGATCTATTGTATAACACAGAATTCTGAAAAATTCGATTTTCAGTTCATTAGGAATCCGTGGCGCAAAGAAAATACGATAGTCGTTAGGGAGTTCGTTGCAAATCGAATCGGCAATTCGTTATTTTACATTTACTTCTGTTTGCCAATGAAGAATTTCAAACGTACCACATGATACACTCCAAAATTGAGCTTGTTGCTACGATTACATTACGAGAGCGTTGATACGCTCTGTCGGAGCGACCGCATCACGTGAAACCTTCGACGGCACGACTTTTAATCTCGATATAGCGAGCGCTACGGACCGGAAATAAGCGGCGGTTAATCCATCAAGTAACGGGATTCATCCTCCCCCCGCGGTGCCCCCGCCACCACCAGCAGGCAAATCATGTTAACGCGTTAGCTGATGGCCTAATCATATCCAAGCTCGGGGGGGTTAAACCGGCCCGAAACTCTTCATCAAATTATCCCGGGGGCAGTCACGGGGATGCGTAGACGAATTTCTCGACATGGGATTTCGGCGGGCGCGCGCGCATAATCGATTTTTCCTCGACGTGTGCCGTTCGGAGAAAAGTTTAGCGAGCGAGCAAGCGGATGCCCCGGTTCGTCATTACGGCTCGCTGCCTCGTGTAATTTATAAGATTCCATTTTTGAAAGCTTTATCGTGTTAGCAAGTCGGGAGCGAGAGAAGACGACCCGGGGGGAACATGGCCATCCTCTTGCCCACTCAAGAACCACCGCGCTCTCCCTCGATCGTGCTGAATTTTTCATTACCGAAGTTATTATAGGAGAGATCCACCTTTTAGCAATGAGCTTCGTCGGACACCTGTGAACACCTTAGGAGAAAAGCCAAGATAATAGAAAGCTGCACTTGAAATTCACAGTAAACTTCACAGGCATCTCTGTAAGCGCGTTTGCCAGTATCAGCAATAGAAATCGTTGAGCAGATACTATTTCGTGATTTCCATTAAGGACATCTTTGCATATCTTTGTCTCCATTAGTCTCAAATGTCACCGTTAAGATTCCCTTTGCCGGTAAAAACAAAGCCTCCTTTAATAGCATCGTTTATCATTGCACGCGTTTGCCTGCATAATGACGTGGCAATCACGGATCCTGACGAGCTCATTAACTAAGTGTTCTTGCCGATGGTTGTTTAAAGGGAGTACCAATTATTCGGGGCTATTTGAATACAAAAGCCGCCGGAGCCTTGCCCACGTAAATCATTAATGAGCGGGCGAGGGAGGAGGCAAATTATGCAATTTTGCTGCGGCGAAATGCACGCTCGCCTACCTGCATTCGATTATCCATAGATAACAAGCTGCTAAGAAAGCGGTTCGTTTGCTCGCTTCTGAAACTACTGCTACTGACGCGTAATTACGCTACGTTACTTCCAACAATAACTGGCGGAGAGATGAGCACGTGAAATCAAAGGAATACTGATGAATAATATTCCGTTGGATCGTACTCCAGTATGGTTCGCTAAGGTATGCCGATAAATCAGATAATAGCTTTGCCAATCATGTACATATTTGCTAGAACAAATCGAGGTGGATTGCGCGAGAGGGATAAAGGGGGGAGAGCCAGAGAAATTAGGTCAATCTCACCCTAAACCTATGAAGCAGGTGGGGTATCGATTTAACCGGTGATCGATACTATGAAGTAATTAATTATGGATTTAATCGATGATCAATACTATCAGGTAATTAATTATGTATTTAATCTATTATATACAGATATTGCACCCACATTATTATAGTAATATAAACTACATTCTTGATGCGATCGATCAACAATTATGCCAATTGAACTTATATCTCTACGTTCTACCGTGTATCTTAAAAAAATTTAATGATTTTGGTTGCGTATGATTTAGTATTAAAAGTTGTTGGGGAAGTAGTATAATTCACATTTATTCTCCTCATTGAAAAAGTCATAAAGGCATAATGCATCAGATTTTTTATCTAATCTTATAATAATTGAATTCATATTCAGCATTAAAAAATTCACGCAAGTTCAACTTACGTTTTCATTCAAATATTATCGTGGCAATCCTTACTTGCGAGAAACCATGTCGCCAAAATTAAGTTCTAATCCCTGCTTAACCTACTTCTTAAGCAGTTCTTCGGAGAAGTGACCAAACTATAAAAATCAAGCATCGACGAACCGTCGGCGTCGGGTCGTAAACTTTTATCAGTAAGTGATTCTCGTCAAAGGCAATCGGTTCTTCCCAGCAGTTTTCGTCGCGCTTTTAACGGTTTCCGATCTTTCGACCACTCGCAGCGGTAGTAAACCCGAAAATGGTCACTTTAAGCATGTGTCGCTTTAAATTACTTTTAGGTCAAGCTCTGCGGTTTTGCGGCCACGTTCCGTTTGTGTCTTACATGGCGTTATGATTTATGAATCCACGCGATATTATACTGTATTTTGCTTCATCACGATGTCAAAGCAATCTTCCTCTTCCATCTGGCATTAGGATAAATAAAAGAGAAGTATTAAATTATTCTAAACTATAGAAAGCATCACCACGACAATATCGTCATTTATATCAATATTTTATAAAATTCATCAAAAATTAATCACGACGTTAACCGAAAATTAAAAATTCAGTTAAGCAGAAAGATAAAAAAGGACCTGAAAAGGGATAAATAAAAAAATCTCGGCAATATTTAATTATTTTAAATTTAAAAAAGTATGTCGCCACGGTAATTTATTCCATATTAATAATCCATGAAATAAGAAATTAAAAATTCTATTATTGTTTATAAGAAATAAAAAAAACCACGTCCTAAGGATAGGATTTAGAACAATGGTATAAATACACCAAGGTTCTGCACTAAATTCGTGCAATACGTAGTCCGCTCTGCGTATATCCACATTATTGCAAGAATACCGGTAGGTAGCGACCGTAATTAATGACGACGTTGGTTTTCGAGCTCGTACAGGCGGATTAGATTAGATATCGCATTGCGCAGAAACCGCGCAGTTAATCCACGGTAGCGAATAGGTGCAGCAGCCGGCTTGTATTTGATCCGGCCGAAATTACTCGCCCTCGCAACAAGAGTGTTTCATATCGATCAGGCATTTTCCCAAAAATGTTTGATTACCAAGAGCGAGAGGTGGAATCCAGTTTCACGTATAACCTCAGAAGAAAGTTACACGCTTAAAGAATCAACTCATAAAATGATAAATTTAAAATCATATCGCACCGTAGAATATTTAAAAAAATGATAAATATTAATTGATTAATATTACAAAAATACGAAACTTCGATTTTTAACTGAAAAATTTTTCTGCTAAAATGGAAAGTAGTTATAATAAATTTTTAAAAAAAGTAAATATTATTTATGCACATTTTAAGAATTAAGAGGATATGCATTGTAAATAGATAACTGCAGAAGTGAGATTGCGTAAGATATTAAATATTACCATTGGGAATCTGGCTGTCTTTTCCATTACATGGAGCACCAAAACAAAATAATAACACGAGATAAAGATCTGCTCGAAGAAAGGAGCTTTGAATTTCTTCTTTTCCAAGAATATAGATTAAGCTGATTAACTCTCGAGTCTAAGACGCTCGATGATCCTTCTCATTAAATTGTATAAATTTGCGCGACGGAGACCCATTCGCTATTATTAGATCGTAATTTCAACTTCGTTACTTCGGGCGATTAAAAGTTTCGGCTATATGTACGAGAGATGGGCCGTTCGAGTGCTCAGATATTAGGATAACCTGATATGCAGCAGGAAATAGTTGATATAATTAACCCTTCTAATCTTTTACTCCATCTAAAGCCGGAATTTAGTTTGTGCAAATTGCAGTAATTGATAAATGCTTCTGTTAACTCTCAACGATCGCAGTTAACTCTAATAACGTGACTTGCGGGCAGTTTAATCTTGATAAAGAAATCACATTACAATTTATATGTGTGTGTAAACAGAAAACAACCCAAATATTTTTTATTATTATATACATACGCAAAAGTATAAAAATATAAAACGGTAATAAAAAAAGCCAAACTCATCAATAACAATCTAAATATTCATATAAAATATCAAACAAACATCAAAGGTTTTACCTTAGATAATATCGCGATAATATCTATTATTTTTTATTTTAAAACTAATTTTTTATTTGATAAATAAATGTTATTAGTTTTTACCTAAGGTAACGTCTTTGGTGCTTTTTGCTCGTTCGTTTGGCTCTTTTTGTGAATATTTGGATAAAACGGCAAAGCAAAATTGCATTACTTTAATAATAGTTTTGTAACCGTAGGAATAAAACCGTAGGAATAAAATTTTTTCAAAACAAATTTAAGTTAAATAGATAACCAGAAACTTAATTTTCTAAATCGCCAGTAATAATTAACATGTATATGTAATAAATTGTAAGACGACCCAACTGGCAAGAGATGGTATTCTATTTATTAATATACGGATTTATACCTCGTAGAGGATCACAATCCGTATGGTTGATACGTAGTAATAAATAGAATACCATCTCTTGCCAGTTGGGTCGCCTTACAATTTATTACATATACATGTAAAATAGATAAATTAGTGTATAAAAGATTAAATAAAGAAAGAATATGCACTGGAACAGTTCTTATATTCTTACGGCGCTTGATAAGAGTTACACGTTCCACTAATTCATTTCAATGCAAGATAGTGTATGGCCGTTGCAAGTTTAATCAGACTCACGCGCGCCGCATATTGTTAAGTTTTCATCAGGAAGTCTTCTCGGCCGTATATCCCCGAGGATTCCCTCTCCCGCGTGATTTTTCCTCTTTTCATCTCGCTTGCCGCCCGCTTTTCGTACGTCGGCTCAGGTGTAACCAGGAATTACGTGCAAATTTCTCAGCTTATGTCAAGCGCGCGGACGAGAAAAGCGGTAAAACACATCCGCTCACAGTGATATTTCGACGTTCGCCCTAATGCTGCTGAATATATTAAATGCAATTTGCCGCAACGAGCGCGTATCAAACAAAAATGTCGCGATGCGTTTACCGGCGGCTTAACGCCGCACTTACCTCGTTTATGTAAGCACTGTAAAATTTTCACGTTCGCATAAAATAAACGACGTAAAATTTCGACGTGCTTATCACCCCCGCGACACTTTGGTCATCTCGATCTCTCGTCACGGCAACAAATGGCACGGTATAATATTATTACTTGCGAGACACAACTCGATTTCTTCCATATCTCATCGTTATTTCTCAACGGAATATTTCAAAATCATTAAGATTTATTTCGGGACATCGCATCTGTTGCCAAGGTTTCAACGACTATCTCACATAATTTTTCCTCCGAGGAGAACCTGATGCCGATTTTTCTCCCTTCCCGATTTGGCCATCCGTTCGCATTCGAGGATAAGACAATCCATGCCTTTTCAGAGCGTGTGCATTATGCACGGCGTGGCGTGGAGGACGATATCGAGGAAGGTAAGCAAAAGTGGGCGTTCGGGTCATGGCTACAGGGCCGCAGATTTGCCTTTCGAACCGCGTCCTTTCGAGCCGCGAAACCGCAAAACATCCTGAATGATTGGCACGTGGAATTTCGCGAAAGTTCTATTGGGTAAATTCGCCGACGCTAAAGCACCGCCGATACAGTATTTCGACGAAATCTCCCAATGCTCCTGGAGGATCTTTATGCGAAATGGGGTTCTTAAAACTTTGCTCACCACGTATACCGGTAAGATATTTCAGAGCTTCTTTAACCCTTCTTTAATCGGTATTAAACTTCAGTATCCTAGCTATTTTCTCGTTCAATTCCCAAACAAGTTGCGAGGAGGTACAAATAAGAATTTTGTTCTTGTGCCGACTTAACTTCTTTTTCTTGAAGATTATCTCCTTTGATGAAAATGAGAGACTGTAGAGTTACCTACATATTTCCTATGTCTTTTAAATTGGAATAAATAACGTTATAATACGTGTTAATAAAAAAACAACGCGTTAACATTCTTATTATTAATAATAGATAAAAATATTTTAAACAATTTTCAAATTGTAATAATAGTTAAACTAGATCGAAAAACACAGAAACAATCGTTCATTTGCTTCTGATCGATGTAGATGGTGTCCAGTAAGCAACCACTGCGATCGAACCTACCTCCATTAGGGTAAACCTTGCACGCTGCGTTAATTGTATCCGTTGGAGGGTGTAAAAGCAATTAGTTTGTCAATGACGAGAAGCTATTGCAGAACGTGGAATTGCACGATGCTTACAAGCCATATCAATTAACGTCAATCCCGAATATCGTAAGATAACGTGAGATTACATTACATTTGTACGTCAATGTAACAAATTTTTTAATGTCACGAGTTTAACAACGAAAACAAACGGCCGTGCTATAATTAAAAAAACCAATTAAAAAACGCAAAAATATAGGTTACACATAATCATGTGTATTAAAAAATATGATAATATTTATATTTATATTTATAAATAAAAAGATATAATAGATAGATATATTTTAAAGATATATTTTAAAGATATAATTTAAATTATATCTTTTTCTCGATTTATATATATATATATATATATATATATATATCATATTTTTATAATAAATTGTTAAGTAAATTTTTCAATCGATTTTTGTATAATACAGTATATTTTTGCGTATACAGATTTTTGTATAATAAATATTGATATTTTCGATCATCGAGGACGGGATCCTTTATGCATAAGATTCTTTACGCTTAATAATAATTTTTATATGCAAAATTCACAAAAATTATTATTAAACATAAGCTCCTGCTCAGTGATCGAAAATGTCAATATCTATTTATTCAGTAATGAATTTATCTTATAAATTAATATATTCGTAGTTGGTACTTTAAAAAAAAATAACTCATTAAAATAATTCATTTTGACTAATTTGAACTTAAAATATAAAAAAACGTATTACTACACGTCAGCGGCAATCAGATTTTCAAAATAAAGACGTATACTATTAGGTCAACGTCAACCAGCTACAGTTTATAAAAAGATGTACTACTACATCAGTGGCTGCAAATGTGTTAATATTAAATAATTATCTGTATATTTTAATTTGTATGCTTAGTTTGTCGCAATTAATTAAAATCGCCTCGTTGCTTTTCTGAATCTCACGCAATGCTTATTTCATATTAGAACCATGGAACGCGATATCGCTTGTTCAAATGTTGTGCTGCTGAAATATATTACGATTCTTCCTTAAACTAAATCATTCTCCATTCGAGACATGCTTCTCTCCTACCGCTACCAATTAGAACTACAACCGCGGACGGGCGCTCGTGCTAAAGTCGCTAATACCTAAATACCGCATCATGCCAGCGAGTGCTTCATTTGAATATAAGCAGAAACACCAACCGCCCAGTGCGGCGTATGCTCTTTCAGAAACCTGCATTAAACCAGCGACAACATACAGTGCCACGGCAAATTGAATTCTGATTTATTGATTAAACAAAGGATTATTTACGTGACAATCTAACAGGCTATTGCTAAGCTATCATTCCTCATTCAAGAAATCGCAAAGTGAAACTTAATTCCAGAACAAAACAACTTAATTCCAGAAGAAAATGTTTTTAACGAAGAAATGCTCCTTTATAAAAAATAAAAATCAAAAGTAGGTAAAATGCAATTTTTAAATACTATTCAATTATGTATATATACGCAGTTAAAAAATTTGTGTGTATATTTTTGTTCAAAATTAAATTAATTAAAATTTTTGTGTTAAATCTTCAAAACATTCATGTATTTTAATACAATTCTTTTATGTAAATTAAATTTAATACATTCAACTAATTTAAAATATAAAATTATTAAAACAGTTTTTAAACAATGTTAAAGTAACACAATTCGCATGTATTTTTAAATTAACATAAAATTAATGTAATAAAAAGAAGTTTTTCTAAGAAATCATTGTCAATTCTAAAAAATCAAAAATATATGTAAAATATAATATTTTATTAATGTTAGTTTTAATAAATAAATATGCTTTATATTATTAATGATGAGATTCATGTGTTAAGATTTACAGAAAGAAAATATTGATTTTACTCTATAACAGAAGTGGGAGTAGCTGCACTTTTTCATAGCATTTTGTCACTCATAGCACACTTTTTATCATTCTTTGTGTGATCTCGACATGATTTGTACGTGTCTCATACGTTATTAGAGTGCTTGAATTATTAAATGAGAAGGGATTAAAGCTTTACTATCATAGAGCTGGTTTTTTGCGTGCAAAGATTTTTGTATTTTTTTGTGTAACAAAATATACTATAATATAATTATACACCATAATATAATTAAGGATTCGTTATTCAAGTTTATGTCATTAAAATTTCTGTCAGCTGCTGGGGCATCCTACATAATTGTAGAAAAATGTATCAACATTTCCAAAATTAACATTTTCATATATATTTACTATATGACAAAAAAATATTACATTAACACTTCTCTCGTTAAAATATAAAATTTTTTACAAAAAAATATTATAACTTTTACATATTATTTTAATCAAAAGTTGAATAATTATATACATATAGGTATATATATATAAAATAAAAAAATAACTTTTTTAAAGTTTATTTTATCATAAAAATGTAATTTTACACACAATTAACTTAATACAATGAATATTGCATTCATTTTGTATTGAAATATTAACATACTATTAGTGTCATCATTTAACATATCCATATTTTGTTAAATTAACATAAAAATTTAAGTGAACTGTTTGAGATATGCGATATATATTAAATTTAACACAAATTTTCCAGTTGTATACATTTATTGAATATACTGTTAGTAAAGTTATATTATATAAATATATCAAATATATACATATAATTGTAATTTATAACAAAATAAAAGGAAAGCAAAAGGAGAGCAGTATATTTCTCTGTCTTTAAATTTATACCAAGTGACAATCGAAGAATTGCCATCGTGCGAAATCCTTTCCCGAAATCTTTTCCCGAAATCCAGTCACACTCCACATGTGCAACTTCACGGCGAGACGTTTGTCTCATGAATAACATCGATATACAACGAACGTGACATCCAACAACGTCGTTGGCGTTTCACACCAAACCAACGGTGGTATTTACGGAACCGCGCGTAGAAGCAATTTACATCCTCCTCACCGCCCGTTCATAAAACTGGTTCAGTGGTTCAGCAAACCGCGTCATCGTCGTCACCGTCGCCGTCGTCGTCGTCGTCGCCTCTCGCAAGGAAGGGAAAACGACGCGATGCGAGCAGAGACGACGCGCTCGTGAATTCTTAATGCTAACCCGCGCGTAATTATATCCCGTAAAGGCGGCGTCGGATAATAGAGGTTCCAGAACGAGCGTGCGTTAGAGTTTAACATTCTCGGTTCAACGCCCGGTTCAACGACGACGACTCCTTTGCACACGGCTAATTACATCCGGCCCTCGTCCGGCGAAAAACGCGACGGTCAATTTTTCCAATTGAGAGAGAGAACGCGGACCGCCGAGCTGCCGACCGCGGCTCACCTTCCGTATCGACGAACTCGAGTGCGGTATCGCCGCTCCGCATCGGGTCGCGGAAGTTCAGTGCCCTCACGTGGCACCTACACAGCCGGGTATAGGCGACGTCACTTTAAACAGTAATTGACAGCACTGAAAATCCTAGTAGACCCCAGGAATCGCATTAGCTCGGAAAGCATCGTCGTTAATATCGCATCCGGCCGGCGGCGGCGACGGCGGCTCATGCCGGACCAGCCCGTCGTGTGTGTGTCTCCGCGCTGCACGCCGAGGTATTTTAAAACCTCAAGCACACCTCTACGTTTCTCTATCGTGTCACGTGTATATTTCAGCGCTGATAACTTTGTCCAATATTCTTCATCCCTGCCACTATCTCAGATTTTTCGTGATGTAATAATGTAGCAAACGCGACGATAAATCCTCATCTTGGAATTCGACGAGCGTAAGAAGCGTGGTTTTGTGATTTTTATTGTAAATTGTTCCCATCGGAAAAATTGTTCATAACTGTATTATTAGATTATCGTTCTATGATTTTGGAACGACTCCATTTGTCGATGTGTCAGTAAAAGACATCTGTCTAATTTATTTGTTTGGTTAGTTAAGATGCACTAGTTACAATTCGATGGCGAGTGATAAAATGCAAAAATTGCGAAGTGTCATATGTAGACCAAATGATCCGACCATATGTAGACCGATGCATCAATTAGCAACAGGAGTGACTGAACACAAGAAAAATATTTTAAAAGATTCATCTCAATATTCAGCCATCACATAACCCATTTTGAAATTCATTCACGACATCGATTGATAAAATGTAAAAATATTGAATCAGAAGCCCTCATAAGTGCCCAATGCTCGAAAAAGTTCTACGTAAAATAATAAAAAGATGGATTAAAAATTTGACTCAACGGAACTACTTGACAATGTCTTTCCATTATAAAAAAAGTTTTCAAATTGAATTGAATCCTTTGCATAAAATAAAAATAAATAAATAAAAAATAAATAAAAAGAGAAGAAAGAATAAAAAGGATGAAACAAGAGACTGCGTTTGAATTTAAAACAAGGAAAACCAGAGATCGAACCGGTATTAAATATAATTGGAAATCACAAAAGAAATTAAGTATAATTATTTGCACTATAAAATTTGATTTATCGCACGTACCCACCCCAGGTTCGCACTGGCCATCGAATTATAACTACAGTGACATCTATCTATTTCGTGATACGCAAACACGAAAGTTTGTAGATAGATAAGATAAGACGAGAATAGCGAAAATACGTTTAACAGTGATAATCACTTGACTACGATAAATGATGTACTAATGTCATTCGTTCTGGAGACGTGTTTTCGCACGCGAGAAATTACACACGACTCGTTCCTCTTGCGTGGTTAGCAAAACATCTTGCGTGAGACGTTAAATTCCGTCCGGTATCTAATTACGTTGACTTAACGCGATACAGGGACACGGCGTTATTCGACGTGAGTTTCCACGTGAAGAGAACGCGTTTCCATCCATCTATAGTACAATGTTCTTGCCATTCTCGCCGTTCGCTTCCCCATCGTATGACACGATCCACTTTGCGTTCGTGCGAGGGCAAGAATCGCGTGGGTTCAAGGATAAAGACATTTTCGAGAGTATGAGCGAGGAGAACGTCGCCCTTAGTGGCGCCTCGAAGTCGCTCCGCGGAATTAGCCGAAAGTTGGCTATTTGCGGGATAGTTTCCCTTCTTATGTACGATAAAAGATGGGCATCGATTTTCAAATAACGAGAAACTTTAGCAATTTGCATTAACTTAATTTACATTATAATAATGAAAGATGATGATGATGATACATAACGATAATGAACGATAATAAATAGCAAATGATGATTTAGAAAAAAATATACATAAGCTTTCAGCTTGATTCAAAAGCAAAAAAATTCTACTTTAAAGTTCTTTTGCTAACTCGAAAATTTCAAAAATTATTAATGTAGTTAAAGCTCAATGATATAAAATCTAAAGAAACCAGGAGGAAGCCAAGTATGAGCCAACGCCGATATCGGGGCGCACAAAAATGTTGTTTATTGAACCAAAACAATTTATATCGAAAATTTCAGTAATTTAAATTTTTATTTTTTATTTAATCAATTCTATTTAGTGATCAAAACCATTTCGGCTATTGTACTACTCGAATTCGGATTTCTGCCTTTGTGCGAACACATAAAAGTGATGAGCTCGTGACACATCGGAGCACTTTAGAGACATGATAAAAATCATTTCAAATAAAAATTATTCAACATCAAAAAAGTTTTAAAAAATTTAAATATATAAATATATATATATACAATATATATATTTTAAATATTACATCAAAAATCTTGAATGTATTAAAACAATTGTTTTATAACACTTTACATTATTATTTCAGGCTATCATCTATTTTGTACGTAAACGGTAGACAATTTTAATTTAAAAAATTTTAAACATTTCAGATATTCAAGAATTTCTAAGACAAGATTTTCTAAAGTTTAAGACTTTCAAAGAATAAAGGATTTTCTAGGATTACACATATGAAGCTGTGAAACCCGACAAAAATTTCAAATGACTAGCATTCTTCGAAATTTCTCCTTGTTTAAACGTTGGTATTTTGTAATTTAACAAACTAAGGCTTGACTATTGGTTTTATAATCATACTTTTTATGTCTTGCATATTTTTAGAAAAAAATTTGTTGAAAAATTGCATTTTTACCTGAATTATGTATAAAAATATTCGACTCGGTCTGAGAGACTTAGTGTAGTTCTAGAGTTGATATTAAAAACTTCCAGGACTTTTTTACACTTTTCAGCATTTTCATTTTCGAATAATATTCAAAGCAACTATATAGCTAAATTGTTTGAAAATTTTCAAAAGAAGGGTTCGACGCAGAATCACGCTTCCGCCGTTTTAGTATTAGGAGTCTCGAGGATCTGGTCTTTAAGCACGTCGCCCCTCTTCCATTTCGGGTTACTTCGGTAGTCCGGAGGAGCGGCACGCTGCATGCTAATTAAGTGAGCAACTCTGCGCATGGTCCATTGTTTATTGCAATTTTGCCGTCGGCCGTTTTTACGGCGAGGCGCGACGCGACGACCGTGCTGTGTTTCTTGACTTCGTGACCTCGAGCGGCTGGCAGCCGAAGCCGGCACGAAGATCCCGAGGAGCTCGTTAATTAGGCGATCCGAAGGAGGTTGAGTTATGGCGTTGTCACGGCCGGCGTGCTCAAGATAGATATCTTAAAATCTGCCGCGAATTTTATCTCGGAGTACAGATACGAAAGCTTGCAAAAATCCCCATAATCCGCATAATCACAATCAAGAGATCATCAAAGATATTTTTTTTATTTCCAAAAATCAGTATTTCATTTAGTAAAAGTTCAAAAAAGATTTTCTCTTTAGTCTAGAAGTCTACATTTTCTGACATAATCACTAGTCGTAAATAATCACTATAATCTTCTCCGCAATTTATTGGATTTCCAATTTTCCAAAACCATTTAGATCAATAAAGCTTTAGAGACAAAAGCAACATTTATCTCGTTAATTATTGCGACAAATCTGTTTCAGAAAATTTCATCTGCTTTGAACGGCGATGGTGGCGACTGAAACGCAACAATCGTTTAATTATTACAATCGCAGAGTACGATTTTGCGGAATGTAACAACGCGTGTGACTTGATGACACGCTAATTTCGTTAAAAGGGACAATTGTTTGACGCCAGAAAACGCTGCGGAACACCATAGTCTTGTTACGCGCATTAAAGAAGAGCATGCGAGAGGAAACGAGTTGGATTACACTGCAACTTCTGCCGGTTTGCAACGTCGAGGAACGATGGAATCGTGAACGGAGAATGAAACCATTGGCGAAGCTGAGCCAAGATCTTACAAAGACGATTGCTTCAAGTCGCGCGATCAACCGTCGAGCTCAGCTTAAACTCTGATGCACGAAGATTCTTTTGATTATCTAGCAAAAGGGATAAACATCTCGGGAAATTTAGACGCAACTTTTTTGCAGATGTTTGTACTCCAAATTTTTTCATTATATACATGTATAAATTCTATCCAAATCTCTGATGTCCGTTGCGTTTCAATGATAATACTGTTTAAACGATAAACAAAACGATAAACTGTTCAAAATTACATTTTTTCGAGCACAAAAACAGTATAATTATCTTACTTCATAACAGATGCTTTGATGATTTTTAGAATTATCTTTTGATAGAAAGTTTAATAGTAGTAATATTTAACACTAATAATTAAAAAATTGATCAGAATCAAGTTTCAAGTATAATAGCAAAGCGAAATTTTGCGATTAATGACAAGAATTAAGATTTGCTTTATTATACGTTCTATAAGCTTTTATTTAATCAAAGTCTTTTATAATATTAAAACGCTTGTATTTTTAAATATTTAAAATAGGATATGATAGAACATTGTGGAAATAAAGATTTAAAGATATCGCCAAATAATCACTTTGATGGGCACAGATATTTACCGCCGCGGCGGTTAGTCCATCTGGTGACATTTAGCGCGTTATATCCGAATTCGCGAGAATGCGGGAAGGAGGATGATCCGCGCATGGAAACGCGTACATATAGCTTTCGCTGCACGTCCCTCCGCAATTTCATTTTATAAATCGTGACGACGCGGTGCGCGATCCTAACGCAGATATCAGAGGCGGCCGGCAATTTACACAGACGCGAACGGTATAACGAGGCTACTGTGCACCGGTCGCGGGGGATATTGCCATTGCGGTCGCGTAATCAAAGCGCAAGCGAGAATGTTAACGACCGCGGATCGGTGTGTGTACTGTTGTCCTGCGAGCGTCCGCGGAAAACTGGCCCTTTTCGCGACCAGTTTGCGGCACATAACGTTTACGAGCCTTTCCAACCGTGCGCCGATTGGAAGGGGCCGCTTTTTTCCGAATGCCACGCGCGACGGCCTCGGAAAATTGCGGCCAATCATGGACAAACCCTATGACGGCGGATTACCGAAGTTACATGAGACCGTCCGTTCGTGTGCTCATAAACGTTTGGACCCTGACCGACTACGGGAGCCCTTTGCAGCTGTGCCTCGAGGGTTCCAGCCGGCGCCCGTTACTGAATTGTTAGATGGATTTGACATAGCGAGAGTGTGTAAGGCGCGTTCGTTATAAAAGATAAAAGGCAAATGCGGACGACGTATCTCGAAAAGGCCCGTCGCTTTCACACAAAAATTTAATTAAGTGGAATTTAATCAAACTTGTAACATCTAAAAACACAAAAATGGAAGAAATGACAAGAAAATAGTGGAACAAGATTAAAGATATCTAATAAAAAAAAAAGATCGGTATTGCATATCCTGAAAAAAATCTCTAGATAACACGTGTATTTAAGGACGGTATTCCGATCTTATATTCAAGATCGTCTCATGGACGGTCTTAAGATTCCATTTAGCCAATGAAATAATCGTACAGCGTTTCAAGATCGTACTTAAGGTGATTTTGAATATCGGATTAAAAAAACGTCTCAAAGATTAAAATCCTAAATAAGATGTTTGAAAAATATTTTAAAATAATACCTCAAAGACATCGTAAAACGGAAGATGTCTTAACGACGTATAATATGTTGCATATTTAACACACATATCGCAAAAACACATATTGGAAAATGTTTCGCATTGAGATTAATTAAATCAAACGTTTGTTATACGGGAAATAAACAGATGTTTGCTCATTTATTTCACCTATGGTCGGGATTTAAAGTAGCCCGGGGAAATTTCCCGTGGTACGCTGCCAGCAAGAAGAGTCGGCATTTGGCAGACCTTGCTCCTCAATGTCTCGCGGACATGCAACGAATTCCCGCGATCGCGCATATGTCGTCGTCGTCGTCGCCACCGTCGTTGCCAAGTACAGATCGCACAATATTTTACGGCGCAGCGTACGAGGTGTTCACAGCAGATACGCGTATTCTTCAGCAATACGTACATACACCAGTCGGAGGAACGACACCCTTCTAAGAATCGCGAAAGTGTCGTAAAGTTTGATCGATCGTAAATTGGATTGTTCCGCGGGGAGCACGTAGCCGGGGAGACGACGATAAATGAAACTTCGATGCTCGTGCAGAAAAGAGAGAAAGAGAGAGAGAGCGAGAAGGACGGAGGATGATGAGGCATTCCGAGAGTACGCTCTACTTTGGATACGAGATCCTCCACTTTTACGCCGGAAAACTTCGCTTATCGCTTTAATTCGGCTCGGCTTCGAACGCCTGTGTGCTAGCAAACAAAGCAGTCTATTATATACCGTGGATAATTTGTTTTTCGTAGAAGGACTCTCACGTGGAGCATTGTCACAACGTTTATGTACGGCGCTCTCCAGATCCTCGCTCGCTAATGACTTATTTTCAAGCTTGCAGAAACAATTTATGTGAAGAAATTATTGGATTCTCGCAAAGTATAAATAATATCTTCATAGATCGAACGTCATTGCCCGCATTCTACCCTACGCGTCGTCATCGTGCATTATTAAACGGGAAGAAATATAATTACTCCATTCTTCCGCGATGTACACGTGAAACGCGCGAATTTGCCTGAGTGATTTGTGGCATGCGATACAAGCGCGGTCATTATATGAATATAACGCATTCGTTATTAACACGGAGAGTTATTGCGTGGTTGTATACCGGATAGTGGCAATCACTGTCATAACCCGAACACGATTAAATCGTTAAATAGACCGCGGATTATATACTTGACGTGAAATTTGCTGAAATCTATCCTATGAATGATATATACGGTGCACAATAGTCGGTATTGATCACCTATCAGACACAAGGTTATGGATATTGAAACGAATAGATGCTACCTGGTAACGCAGATTTCATATCAAGAATAAATGAGATTGATCCTTTAAATTTTAAATTAACCAAAATGTAACCAAACAATTTGTATTACGCGACATAACAAGCGATTCGTTAAGCATAGATTGGGACAATAAAAAAACCTTGTTACGTAAAAAGAATAAAATTTATGCTCGCGAAGGACGAGCGTAAAGACGCAAATTTGCTATGCACCGTTGCCGAGCAATTCTCTCATTCCCTCGAAAGCGGAACCACAAAACCGCCACGGAACAATTTCGCTATAAAATAATCCTTTGTAACGGAACATCGTGATATCACGTCTGGCAAACGGCAACGCCGCCCTTTCGTGGTTTGTCGCGCGGAAAATTCTTACTCGCGACAAGCCAAAAGCTACCTTCCGTTTAGGATTTTTCGTCACTTCGCGCAACAAGGCATGCTTTTTCCGATAAATCAAATGTCATATGCAAAAGTAACCGCGCTCACGAAAATTCCATTCAATATACAGCAACTATCTCAATTAACGGTATCGGATTAATTTTTCCTTCGTGGGTCCATGATGTATACACTGTTGGAAAATTTGTGTACTTTTGTGAAAAAATTTGCTGGTTAAAGTTTTTGTGTTAAGTAATCAACACATTCATATATGTAAATTAAACACATGTCTGCTTTGTTAACTGAACCTAACAAATATAAAATGTAAAATTATTTAAATGATTTTAAAAATATGTTAAAGTAACACAATTTGCACGTATTTATTAAATGTGTTAAAATTTACAGAAAAAGAGTGTTGATTTTATTTTATAATAGAAGTAGGGATGACTGCGTGTTACTTATTACCATTCTTATAAGAAAAGAGCACTTCTTATATGTTAATTTCATCATAAAAGTTATGTTAATTGTACACACAATTAACTTTAAATTACGATCAAAATTACATTTCTTTTTTGTTGAAATATTAACATGATATTAGTGTTACTATTTAACACATCTATATTATGTTAAATTAACACAAAAATTTGAGTGGACCGTTTGGGACATGTGATTTATGTTAAATTTAACACAAATTTTCCAACTGTGTACGTATTGCTGCATGTCGCCGCTGTGCCAGAATTTTACTTCCACAGCTCTCGACAGAACCGTAACTAAACTAATAATCGTCGAGAGATCGTAGTTAGCGAAGACTCTGATAGTTGCGACGATCGGAGCATAGCGAGCGTCGCCACTCGAGCTCAATAACGAAAGCCCGACGAAGAACAAACTATCGTCGATATCTTGGCCTCTCAAACGAGGATGACTTTAATTCCCGATCAAAATTGCAAAGCGGAATTAACAGGATTTAGTCTGACATCACTTATCATCCGACAACCCCGATAAAACTTCCGTCACTCTCTATTGGTCGTTCCTTTGTTATCTGTTCTTAAATAAAGATGAAATATATTAGACGCCGACATAAAATAGAACAGAGAAAGAGAGAAAGAAATAATGTTTTTATGTAAAAAAAAAACTGCATTAAAACTTTCGTTTAAAAAGTATATTTAAATCTACTGTCTATATATATAACCTTTTCTTTTTTAATCTAATTAATTTCTAATATGTATGTTACTTTCCCTGTTGCTTTGAAAAATATATTAATTTCTGTTAAATTGCATAAATTAAAATATGTGAAAAAGGTACTAATTAATTTCCGATTAATAGAATCTACCGTTATAACAGAGATAACTCGTTTTCTTTTTCTCAGACGCAAAGATACTGTTTTACAAGGGATACAACAAGGATCTTAGCAAAGTATATCTTTCCGTTACACCATCCTGCAAGGCGAGGAAGACTTTAATCCAACGTTGAAATTGCAAATCAAGTTTAACGGGCCGCGAGGCTGAGATGAATATTTAAAACAGCGTAATAAATATACGAAAAAGCGGATGAAGATCCTTGTACCCCTCTTTGCAACGTGACGTTTAATTCACAGAATCGCAGGATCTAAATCTCTAACAAAATTGCCTTATAAAATTTAATTATCCTATTTGGCGTTCGATTCAATAATCTGTCAAGAATAGTAGGAAAAAATGTAATATATAATTAATCCATTTTTTTATAACAGCATTTGCTGCGAATTGTCTGAATAATTTACTAATTGCAGCAGGATAAAATTCTGCGTTGGATATTAAACGTAATATGAAAGAAAAAAAGCATTGATAAACACAAAAATTCATTATTACATAACAAAGAATCTTTTTTAAAAAGTAACTATGTTATCTTTGGAAATTATTAAGTCCACCAAACCTACCACCGGACAGTAATCTGTTTCCTTTAAAAATTTATTACCGCCAAAGTCCAAATCGTAAAACTCAACTACTGTTCGACCTCCAAGTGAAGCGAAAGAGTGTTTTGCGAGGCAGTAGGAAGGAACGAAACTCTATCCAGTAACAGATCCAATAACAAGGGCTCGAGTGGATGAGTAAACTGCCGGCGACCCTTCCACCCGGCTCTATCGGTATCCCTCGGCGAGAAACTCTCTCTCGTCTCGCCGACAGGATCTTGAGAATTTTCGCAGACGCCGTAGGCAACAGACTGATTCCGAGATTACGAGTCTAATTAACGGATTAAGCGACCGGGCCCCGCTCTGTTTGCTAGAAATTAACTCGCAACCCCGACACCTCAACTATCCGAATCCGTGGTTAATTTATTGAATCGCTGGTAATCCGCCGGTAAAAGCGTAATATGGTCAAATGTAAGGAGAAAAGAGCATTCTTGAATTGGGCGGTGCTTCTTCTCGAAAATATAATTTTCTCTAAGAAAGGTATCGGCCTTGAAATATTAAATGTTAAAATTAAATTTTCGATTATTTCGCGCAACTGCAATATATTATTTATAAATTACGCGCCTCGAATTTAAGTAAAAAGTGTTTTTATGAAACGTTTGTCAAATTCGCGATTTTTGATCTTAATTTCAATGCATATCGATATCATAACGCATTCGATGTATCAATAAAAATGTAGAGCGAGACGGAATATCAGAAAAGTATCAAGTATTTTCCGAGAAAACGAAAATGTGTTCCTTAAGGTTTCGCCAGGCGTTCACTCTTCTCAATACGCTTCCTATCCTTCGAAAAATAACATTTATACTTGGATATCTGTAAGCGGGTTACACTAAAATTTTTTACGATTCTGCCGCTGTAAGCCGACGTGAAAGACGCGCCACGCTGAACTTTTCTATTACGTTCCACGTAATTGCAGACTACCCTGAGGGAATGAAGAAGAATATTCGAGCCATTGTGTTGGTTCGAATAGCGGCATAAGTCAGTGAAAATAACATTTCAAGATACAAACATATTCCTACATAATTGAAAAATACCCAATGTTTTTCTTCGCAAACAAGGCAAAACGGTTTCTTTATTAAAGCATTGTCAAAATCAATCTTGTCTCGCAAAATGGAGAAACATGACTTACACCGCTGTTTCAACAGCCCATTTATGAATATTCATCAGTCTCAGTGATTACCGTGTTGCCATTTGCTCCGTTCGAAATATTAATGGAATATTTTATGCCGCGGACACAAATAGGACTCACGTATCTCTTTCAGCACGGGATTATCTCTGCATACCGGGTGTACGCCTGCTCACGTCATCGATCAGCATTGATCTTTGAACGGTCCGTTACTTCGTGTATCCACACTCGGTACACAGTAACATGGAGCTGATACGTTCCAGGCGATTGATCATCCGCCTGACTAGTTGGGCGCGCTTGATTTCTCCGACGTGCACCCCGGTACCGCGGGAGCTTAACGGAGAAACCATCGATTACGGGTCACTTGATAAATAAGAATTTCCACGTATTCCACGTCGATCGATGCCCGAGAATCAGTTTTGTAATTACTTCCTTCCGTTACCACATAGTTCGTTAAGCTTTATCTCCGTCCGCCGATTCAATAAGACGTAGAAGCGTAGAAGTCTAGATAAATGTTCAGATATTATTATTACATAGAAGGATTATTATATAAAAGCAATATCCTTCGAAATTCCAACGCTTACTGAAGCAAATGATAATAGCGAGATGAAGATTAAATGAAAACGTTTGCGCAGAATTTCTATAAAATCCTGAATTATGTGATTATATAACTCTTAATAAGAATATTATTGAGATATTAATATAATTGTTAAATAATACAATTGTTAATAATACAATTATTAATACAATTGTTAAAATGCAACTTTTTATTACTCCACAGAATATTTATTTTTCCAAAAGTTTCATGAAAGTTACAATTAACACTTCAATTGCATTTAACTTTACCGACGGTAATGAGTACGAGCGAGAGATTCAATAATTAAATTTACAGTGAGAGATTCATGAGTAATGTAAAAAAAATTAATTAATCTATTAATATTTAATTTTAATTCGCGATCCTTCCGCTCCTCGCTAGCGAGAGCAATGAGACTCGGAAAAATCAGTGTCAGTTAATATTAACCGAACGAAAATTTTTCGCGAGCGTCGAACAATTGGGTTGATCTCGGCAAAGAGTAAAGCAATTTAACATTGTCACTCGATCCACACTGCGAAAGATTCCTCTCACGTGTCGGACGCGAGAGAGTTTGCGTCATTGACTACAAGGCTAATTAATCTCCCGCAAAATTTCCACAGTAAAGACCACCCCTGGTGATAATTTCAAATCGTCGGACACGAGTTGACATACATTTTGGCGCAATATCGTAATGAAATCTTGAATATATCCTGTGGTTATAAAAAGGAAGATTTTCCCGAGATACATTTTATATTCATGTAATTTTAAACTTTTACTTACTCTATAAAAAGAAAGATTGGCTTTGAATTATTAATGAATGTTATTAATTAAACGTTATATAGGATATTTCAGTAATATTAACTAAACGTTGTACGGGATATTCCAAAAATAGATGGTCAAACTTTGAAAGCGTATTCTATTCATCATTTTTTTATAAAACACACATTTGTCTAATACAAATATTTTACGTTAATTTAAAATTAAAGTTAATAAGATTAACAAACGTTGCACTTTGTTTTAATAGTATTTTTATTTATAGGGGGAGATAATTTATCGATTCATTTGCCCAAGCGCGAAGCTGCGAATAAGGTTCGCCAAGCTTCGACTGCCGGCATGTGCAAGCTTGACAGTCTTCCGTCGAAGTCGTCAACGAGCATCGTTTGGAATCCGCACGGCGCGACGATGAATCGATCGACGCGACGGTGTCGCGTATTCGCCCTCGAGTACATTTTGCAATTTCCGGCCGTTAACCTAATTTCTAATTAGCGCCATGGGTTCCGTTCCGTTTGACACGGCCGATCACGCAATGACTGCGCCGCGCCGCTTCCGCCGTGCGTTCATGTTCAATTTCGATGTTCGCGGCGATCGATCGGTTTTCGGCATATGTCGAAATGGAACGGTTATCGCGCTGGTTTATATCGCTCGGAAAAGCCGTTATCGCTTATCTACATCCGATTGTCTCTGTCGCGACGGTCTACAATCTACTCTCAATTTAATGAAGAACATATGATAATATAAAATATTATCTCTCGATGCTGATTTAAGGTCTTTTATTTAAACGTTATATATCTCGTTAGCTCATCGGCAAGTTTCTTAAATAAAGCATAATATTTAACTTTCGTGATATTTGATATTTATATTCATCGTGATATAGGAACTGACGTGAAATTTTCTCTTATCTGAAATTTTCATTCATAAGGTTAATTGGTATAATTAGAATAAGTAAAATTAGAAAAAATGAATTTATGTGAGTGAATCTTGATAGCAATGACAAACAATGGCAAATGTTGATGTTGAAAAAAAATTTGATCAGTTAAATTGACTGCGGAAAAAAACATTCAACTATTCTGACAATAGAGGGAATTTTACTACGATATCGGAATTAATGACACGTGACGGATGCGAGGAAAAATTAGAATGCAAATATTAAAGCATTTGTTCTCAGGAACTGTTTTTCACTGCCCTGACAGTCATTCCGCGTTTATTATCATCGCTAATGACCGACCGCGCATATTAAGGCGCGAGATGCGGAAAAAGATTGGAAATTCTGCCACTCACGCGTTCAGAGCCGCGGAAAGATGACGCCGATAATAGATCGGTTTCGCGGCGAAAGGCCGCCAATTTTAATACACACGATAGGGAAACATCATAGTATCGACGATCCATTGCCGACAATCTCGGGGAGATGATGTGTGCCGCGAGTGCGTAAAGCGTGAAATTGCAGGTAGAATCCGTGTAATGCTTCGCCGGTCGTTACGATCAGCTGTTAACGATCCGTCATTGAGATACCGGTCGGCCGCCATTACGTCACGTCACATTGTGCAATATCGCGTGGCACGTCTCCCGGTGTGGGCTTATTATCGAGGTATCAACGTGTCGGTCTCTCAATGCGTTGAATGCTGAAAGCCAAACTGCATACAAGTTGTGCCCCATTTACACACTTGCGGCACGATTTAATCAACGCGTACCGAGAACTCTACAAGTTTGTTTATTTTAATAGCCAGACTCTTCTTTACTTTAAAGACACTCTTTATTAACAGGAAAGTTTCTCACTACAGTAAATGGCAGACAATCCTGTCCATCGCGAGAGCATAATTATCAAGAAGATTTCAGTCGCGTGCAGATACACAGAAGAACAATTACAATTGCTACGAATAATTGTAATTACTCGTTCCACTTTCAGATTCCAGCCTCCTCATTCGGCTTGTAATGCATCTTTTATAGCGAGTGTAAATACGTGAACGTGGAAAAATGTGAGGAAACATTTCACATTATTCTTCTTTCAACAATTGTCAGAAATCGTTTCTTCGTATTTGAGAGATCGTGCGATTCTTCCGTAGTCGTACATCATTGTGACGATGTGGGTCGAAAGAGCAATTACGATTGTCATACTTAAGTTAGTCACGCAGATTAACCTTGGTGTTTCACGCTTTATATAGAGATGAGATCAGATTAGAAAATCCCAATGACTGTCTAGATATCGATTGTATATTTAACAATTACCTAATTCAACGTATTATTCATACGTATTTAGCATGTATCGTACAAAGATCAATGATGACTATCACAGTTATTGCTAAATAATTGAAATATTATATCTGCGCAATGCAATTCTATAAAAAAATAATATTATTTTATGCATTAAACATCGAGAATCCTTTCGTCAGAAAATTAATAGTTAATCTTTACAGGAAGCCACTATAGCGGCGCTGTCCCATTTTTCATGTTATAAGCTTGTAATTTCTCTGCCTGCTCTTAGCACCCGTTCTACCAAATTCCTAATATTAAAATTAAAAAAGCAAAAACTAAAAACAATGTAAAATCAATCTATGAAGCCTCTCCACAACGCATTCTGCTTGTGTCATACACAGTTATCATTTCTCCGGATTTCGATCAGAAACTCTGGCGCTCCGACAGACGGAAAAACTCTCCGGCTAATTACTATAAATTTTGATGACCTTTTTTACAAGGAGATAGTAGTATAGAAATGAGTTTCATTGGTATTTCCTCTAGTATTGAAAAAAAATATTAAGGCAATTAAGCTCATTTTAATGACCTTATTTTTAGAGAAAGCAATAAAAGTGACAATTTCAATAGTGGTAATCTAAATTATATCAAGGAATAACAAATTATTGTGCCGACAATAATATTTCCATTATATTCCGACATTATTTCCTATTATATTTCTATTATTTTCTTTTTTTCTTTCAAAAATCGACCTCCGGCGGAATACTATCTGAAAATGATAACTTATCGCATAAAAGTCACGAATAAAATAGAAATGATCTTGGAAAGGAACCCAAGTGAAAAGCGACAGATTTTCGTGCGGCCAACGCAAAGCGCGTCTCTCGTAATACCTCGTAATCCCGCACGCGCCGGAGTCAATCTTTCAGAGAGCGCATCTTCGGCGCCGTTTGGCTCGCGCAAGAGTTACACATCGCGGGAAAGCTTTTTATCGGTGGACGGCATCATCGAGCGGAAACCGAATGGACGTGAAAAGACTCACAGTCGATGTTGGGAACCAACGGTATACCATTAGACCATAGAGAAACAGCCGGAATGTCTGGATACGTTATTCAGTCCGAATCTCCGATTGATTGTCAAGCCGTTGAAAGCCCCGTAAGTGGTTAATTGGTCTACGGACGATACGTCTGTGCTATGCCACGCGGAAGCAATGGCAGATGATCAATCCGACTCGTGGATCGCATTAATCGACGTCGCAGAAGAAAGGAAGAAAATCCATCTGTCTCTGGCTATTCTTTCCTTCGAGTCGCTCGTTATAGAGCGGTCGACTAACGAGACATCGTAGACTGTCCTCTAATCGGGACGATACAAAGAGAACTGGCGAGGAAAAAGAACGAACGTGAACGGAACGAGATCGTCGTGTCGCGGTTGAAACGCGAAATTGAACGTCGATACGTTGGTTTGTTCAATGTATATTTTTATATGTATGATCGTATAGAAGAATATTAATTCGCGAAAAACCTTTTATTCATGATCATTTCTAATTGCAAATTTCCAGCTTTGACGTTTTAATTAAGGAACACAATCGACTCGATGCTAAATCAAAGACCGTCAAGATTGCAATCGATGATTCTGAGACGTCATATATGTAGTAAGGTTCAACAGCTTCCGGCTCAAGGATATAACAGAAGTGATAAAATGAAATAACTATATTGATTTTTTAGAATAATCACTATTTATTTCAATACGTATTTTAAAACAATGAATTAATTTTTCTAAAAAAATATTCTGGACTTTTTGTCCTTGAAAAGGTTTAACACTGCGGACACTTTTTCACCACTGATAAATTTTTTTCCACATAAATCGCGAGACTTTAATTTTAAAAATAAAAAATAATTATCAAAATTAAAGTCCGATTTGCGTGGAAAAAATTACCAATTATTTTAAGGACAAGAATTCAGAATATTTTTAATGGTATAAAAAAAATTAATTAATTGTTCTAAAAAATGTATTAAAATAAAGGATGATTATATTGAAACATAAAAATGGTTATTTCATTTTATCACTTTTTCTGTGTCCTCTCGGGCTGGAAACTTTTGGATCTTACTACATATTTACACCAATAGAAAGAAATATTAAGTTGTTTGCAATAATCAAATTCTGCCTATAAAATATGAAAATCCTGATATGATTTTACCTTTTAGAATTTTATTTACTCTCTTTTGTCGGTTTGAATATCGTGAGGGTGCATAACGAGTCTAACAAAAGAAACTTTCTCATGTGCGACACAAACGACGCAAAAAGTAGCGTGTGTTCGAAATCAACCCTTTCACCTAGCGCTCGTCTCTGACCCTTTTAAATCTCGGCTGATTTACATTCCGAGCCGACGGCAAAACTGCGAAGGGTGAGCCGGTAAGAGGCCACGATACGATTTTTATTCCGGCGCGTTTTTGCCATTCAATCTCGAGTCCCGCAGTAGAAAGAAAAAGTGACAGAAGTATGATTGTAAGATTTACATGAGAAGAAGAGGCGATTGAATTTCGCAGGCGACGATTGTGTACAAATATCCTCCGGTATTTTTCAAGAAAATATATTTTCGAACGAAATTATCGACGCAACTTAAGACACCGTACACGATTTTGCGAGGATCGTTCAATATCGCGCGCGCGACATTGAAATTGAAAGAAATTTAATGCTCGATACTGCTTCACGATCTTGATGGAATAGCGCTGGTACGGCGAAATTTCTCGGAGCTCGCTCTTCAATTATTCATCGTCGGAATCACGCCGGAGCATCCAATCGAGAAGCGTCTTTGATCAAAGATACCGGGGCTCCGCGGTTCCGGTCTGCCCTATCGAGCCTAAAGGCCGGCGTTTGGAGCAGTGCGGGCAGCGAGCAACATCGGATCCTTCGGCACGAGGCAATCTTCTGATCCTTCAAGGAAACCGGTCGCAAAGAGCCTCGGTTACACGTACAAACTGAATCCCTCAACCGCGGAATATTCCACGATCTCGCCGTCATTTCGCGTAACGAGCAAAACAAAATTATTCTTCTATCTACGTTCTTCGCTTTAACGAGACGTCGAAAGAGAATCACCGCGTATTCGAAGATCCGCGTTATCCGGACAGATCTTGCCCATTAAAGTTTAACTCGCAGTTGATTGTGTTACGCGACGTGGTACTGTATCCATGTATACATTCGGATTATATAATCCTCAATCTGTGCCGCGTTTAACGCTCGGCTGAAACGTCTCAATTCGTTATATAACTGATGGCACATGGCATTAACTCTACCGAAAGCAATTAAAGCGAAGCTTTACGAGAACGTCGTTCTACGTGGTAGAAAGAGTGCAATCTGGTGCAATGCAAAACACGGAGGTTGACAACCTTATAACTATTGAAAATTTTCCCATTCGATTAATAAATCTTCGATTTAAGAGCCGACCGAAAAGTTACGTTCCATTATGCTCATCAGGTCCATCTATACGATTCGCGATGGCTTTCATCTCCGCAGGAAAAAAAGGGTCGAGAAAAGACGAGAAAAGACGAGCTCACGGACATCGGTTTCGAGGAGCAAAGCAGGCTTCAGGAAACTTCGAGCCGGGATATTCCCCTCGACTTTATTCAAATCCATCGGCGGACCCCGCGAGAAGTTCTACCACTGCTCTCCCCATTCCCGTCGAACTCTCTCAGCGAGAAGTGGCGCCTGGCAAAGTTTCCGGATCGCAAAAATCGACGGTCGCGAGATGTCGTTTGTTTGTCAGCGGTTTGGAAATACGACGGCGCGAAGGTTTCTGCCGGCGAGGCGTTTTCGCGAAATCTCGACACAAAGGATCCGCCGCAAAGTCTCGAAATGAGAACGGAGTAGCCGAGCGGCGCGAGAACGTGATTTCAAGATAAACGCTACTTCCCGCACGTAACGTGCATTTCATCTCTTTTTCTTTCCCGCCCTTAACTCCGCCTTTTGTTTTTTGGCACCTGGCCACGCGCGCTCGTCTCAAATCTCCAGTTTGAGAACCGTTGCGGTACCGTGCGCTGTCGGCTGTGCATAATATAGCGTGCCGCATGCTTATTCCCACCGTGAATCAAGAGTCTACTTACTCTGGAGCAGGATTTCTCCAGCGTTGCGTTCCAGCCCGCGCCATCAGGCATCAACCGCCCGACCTAAAAGCAGAAGGCGCAACGTTATATTTCTTACGTAATACTCTCAATATGGAAACAATTAAATATGTAGGCAACCGAAAATCTTTTAATTAGGATGTCGATATTTTCAGCATTTTGCATAAATATATGATACTTTACTACGTAATTTGTTACGTCTTAAAATGTATCTGATAATTGACTTTTATCCGTTTGGACAAGGAAACTATACAAGATGGGTCTCTTTTCTGAAAAACGAGGTTTCTTATTCCAAAATTTTATTCCATCATTTCGACTTATTTTGAACCATAGAATCACTCTTCCTGTTTGTACCATATATTTCGGCTCACCCTATATAATATTTAATTTTATGAGATTTTAAATTATTATGTACGTATATACAGACCCATCTTGTATATACGTATATAATAATTTAATTTCGTAAATACATTATGCATATTTTTAATTTTACAAAACACTGTTTAGGAAATTTACGCAACAACAATACAATATTTTGAAACTCGTGATAATAAGCTTATGGTTTATCGAGTGTGGCCTTAAAAGCATGAATCGCTTTCATTAATGGTATGCTGCAATTCCGGACAACCGTGCACGAGCGTAGCGGTGCGAGTAATAAACGCAATACGTAATGGTATCTCCATAATTTGTGCCCAGCGGTAGCGGTAATAATTGTAATTTACAGTTACAACATTAAATTGTATATATCACGTTATGTAATTCTCGGTATTTCTCTTCGTTTTGTTAGATATGTATGATAAAAAAATCTCTAAAGATATTGAAAAAAAATGAAGCAGGTTAAGGTTATTCTCGCTATCTTCTTTTCTTTAATTTCACACAATAAAAATTATCTTAAAACTATAGAACATATTTATTATATTTATGTATCGATCAAACGCCTACTCTCTGTAATTTTAATAAAAAAACGTAATTTTATGCATGTAGATAATGCATATCGTAAAGGTTCGCTTTTCTGCACTAATTACGTTTCTCGATTATCAATCCCAGCGGCAAATATTATTATTATATAAATATATATGATCGAAAGTATAGTTTCAAAGATGCATTAACGGCCCATTAATGCGAGATATAACAGCATTATTAGAATCGATCCTGTCGCGATAACAATATCGTGTTACGTCGCATCATACTGTAATTGAGGTATTAATATTCGATATTGACCAGAACGTCCTCACGTCTCGTATCGCGGGACTCACCGCTCGCAACAACTTCGCAACGCGATGATAAATATTTGCCGCAAGTTGCACGATAGGAAGACGGATAAAAGCGTGACGCCGCAATGGTGGAAGGAAGCACTCCGGCGGAGCACATAAGTCGGGCGGCGGCGTGTTTACATTGTGTACATATGAACTTAACGAACCGTCGGAAATCCTTGGGTGTACCGTCGGAGAAAAGCCAAAAGTTGCCCATCATTCGGGCGACTTACCCCTCGAGGACTCGTCGCCGCCGACGGTCGGTCGTAACTTCGCGGGACTGTCGGCAGTTTAGCTCACGGATATATACGAGACGCGCGCTTTATTACCGTCATAAATGTCCTTTAATCGATGCGTTTCGGCGATTTTGTGCTAAACGTTTCGGGCCACGAAACGCGGATTCGATAACGCGACAAAGAGACAGCCGAACATGAAACAGAGGCAAAAGCAGAAAGAATAATCTCTTTCCTCGATTTTTCAAAAACTTTCAGTTTCTTCGCAATTTTCTTGATCTTGCGTGACTTAATAAAAAAGAATAAAAACGAGATTCGTTCAAAATAATTTTAACGTGCCAGAAATAAATGTGATGGAGTTGAGAGAACGGAGAGATATCCCTGGGATCAAGATTCCGATCTGACAGTTCAAGATTCTTAGATTGATGTATTTACGAAGTTCGTGTTTTAGTAACCTCAACGAACAATATATCCGATCTGAATAAATCTCCGTTTTCACATTTCGAGAAAGAAACCGCGACGATGATCGGTTGCCGCGGTTTTAAACGCAACAACGATAGGTACGCCGCATCACGACAATCCTCAATAAAATATCGCGCATGAAAAATTAAATGGCTTCCCATTTTCGTGATCGTCGAGCCGTCCCATCCGACGGCACCTACGACGGTTTGTCTGGATGCTTCAGCCGAGGATGACCCCACGAGAGTTTATATTATGTAAGCAGCGTAGTTGTAGCGTAACTTCAGCCAGCTCATGCATATCTCAGCGAGAAGTGGGTGCCACTCCAGCCCAGCCTACGCTTTTCCCCGGTTGAATCTCTTTCGACCACGCTTCCCGGATCCTCCAGAACCACCCCTACCTTTTAAGGGATGCTGCTTGCCGACGCTAAACACGTCACGCAAATAGTTTTTAGGCTTGTAGTGAAAATTGTGTTGGTATGTACTACATGCGTGCCTGATGCAAAATTCACGAAATGTGACGGAACGCAAAACATGTAATATGCAATTTTAGCCTTGGCAATTTTATGATTGCGTAGTTGACACGTTTTTTTATTTTTCATAAAAAGTCTTGGCAATATGGTCGTTGCCATTTGGAAAAAAAAAATCAGAGATGCATAGATATAATGATGATAACTGTGAATGTTCGCTGATGTATCAATTTTTAAATAACTCGAGTAAACAACGTGAAAAAGTGACACAAGCATTAATGATAAATTTGATTATGCTGACCTCTGGGCTAGTTCAAGATTGGATCTTTATTACGGCGGCGGTATTTTGCGAATACGGCCGTCAATGAATTTTAATCCGGGCGATTGAAGGGACCGAAGGGATTCTATAAAGCATCTCACACGCTCGGCGGAATCTGGGTCAGATATTTACAATTTAAATGGTTTCTTTCAGATTCAAAGCATGGGATTATCGAGTTGATCGACCCTTTGAACTCTCACCAATATCTGAAATTTTTCGCTACGCTACGCTTCCTGGATAATGCAGCCCTCTCATAAGTAATGTATCTGTACGCAACACAACCTCGTATTTCAAGTATAGATATCATCATTCTTTTGTAATATCGTTTTTTCGACTTTCATAGTATAATTGTACAACGATTTTAACTTACAGTAGAAGTATATCGGGAATCGAATTTCGAAGTTACGATATAAAATCACCGCCAGCCCTCTGTATTCTCCGATAAAATTATCTATCATGTGGTTGATAGGAGAGCAATATCAACGGCTATTTTTCTCCACTTTTAACGTTCGACGGATAAAACTTTCCTGCATGTTTCTCCCTTTTATCGGAATCCATCGATATATCGCAACTTTTAAACCAGTAAAGTGCCCACGGATGTCAAGTGACTTCGGCCAAACACATATCGCGTATACAAGCGAGAGTGTACTTTCCATGCACGTACATAAACACGCACAGACACACACAAATTCACAGATGCAGCCGTCGACACAATGCGACAGCGGGATTGGCTAGTTATGAACATTTTTTGCGAACGCAAGCACAGCGAACCCGGCTATGGACCCGCAGCTCTGCTTCAGCAGTATTGCGGGTCTTGCACTTCAAAACGTGTATAGGGGCGCGTCCTCTCGTCCTCTTTTCGCCCTTCGCTTCCAACGACGCCATCATCCCGCCCCCGACCAGCTATGCACCGTCACCCCCTTCGCTTTTTTTACTTTTTTTAGCCTCGCTCGCGCTCTTTTCCATTCAAGAGACGTGATTGCAGCCTGCATATTTTATGAGACCAGCCTCCGCCCGTGTACCCATCCATCCAACCAGCTAGCTATCCATCCATCCATCCATCCGTGATGGATCCGTCTGTCCGTCGCCGGCTATAATCTAACCTTGCACTTTCTACGATGGTGTCAAGACTTATTCTTGGGTCTTCTTGCACTACCCGCACCAGCCCTTAAAATCTACCCTCGTTCATTTCCCCACGATGATATCGCACGTTCATTTATACTGCTGCATCGTGAACGAGCGCAAGTGTCGCCGCGAAACCCGCTGATAAAAAATTCCCTCCGAAAAAAATGCAAAAAATAAATGATAACCGTGTAATAATACTGTAACGATATTGTGTAATGTACTTTCTCACTTTTCTCATGAATGTGATCAATAATTTCCCGTAAATTAAGATTCGATTTATAAAAGAAGAAAAATTATTCATAATTTTATACAAAAAATACTTTAAAAAATAAAGAAATACACGATGATTCAAAATTCGTGATACAATCGACAAAAAAATGATCTCTCAGAAGAAAATGTAGAATAAAATTTTATCGTATTTTATTTTCAAGCAAAATGACTTAAAAAATTGTAACATTAATAATATATTTATGCTTATTTTAAGCTTGAGTAATTTCTACGTCGTACGTCAAGTAAAGTTTTAACAATGGCCATTAACATATAAATGAAGAGTTTCATTTAATAAAACATTTATTTTGAATTCAAATTGCATGTAAGATATCAAATTCGCTTTTCTTTTTTTCAATAACATGTCTTTTTATACATATTTCAACACTCGATTCGAAACAAATTCGATGATGATGATGACGTAAGTTCAATCAAATTTAAGAAAACGCAAAATAAGTTGTTAATTTTTATTTATTTAATTATTTTTGAAACCACATTTTTTTGAAAAAAGATTTGTTTTCTTATTCGAGGCTATTTGAATATTTTGAAGCGCTGGATTACCTCTTCTCGGTTATACACCACTCTGTATTTCATTGAATTTATTCATAATATAATGTTAAGGATACAATAGAGCTCGAGGATGCACATCGACCGTATCATTTGTAACATTCATGCGTATAATGAATGATGTTTTTCTGTCGCGGCAATATCAAGATTTCGCTCTCGCATGTCCTCAACGGCGCCGTACCTTTTTCGTGGTCGTTAGTCACGTTTATATGGCAGGGAAGGACTGACCGAATCGGAGAAAGGGTTGAGAGAATAGCGCAAAGAGAGACGCAAACTCGAGACACGTACGGAAGTTCTGATGAAGCTGCAAGAGTGCTCTTGCCACTGTCCACGTACGAAAAATTGCCCTGTTCTGAGTATGCGTTGCGTATTTCATGAAAATTCCACGTCTCTCTCATACTTCACGCGCTGAGATAAAACATAAAATTGGATTGAAAGAGCCAGCGCGTTTATCAATATTTATTTGACTATCAAATTTGAGAAATATGATTATGATATACTACACATTTTTAATTCAAATATAGAGTTATAATGAATGAATATATATTCCTTTATAGCCACAAGAGAGTATAATTTGTTATTATATATACCCCCAACTAGTTGGTTGGCGTAAGTATAGCACCCGTGTCATGCTTCGTCGCGCACGTCGCGCATACACTTGGCGCGAGACACTGCCATGTCTCTTGATATTTTATATTAAATCATATTTTTTCATAAATTTGCGAAAATTTACGGAATATAAATAGTATTTTATTTCTTTCTTTTTATCTAATCTAATAAAAAAGTTACAACATCTCGAAGGAGTCTTGGCCTTTCATCGAGCGATTAAGCTTTTAAGGATCATTCACGGAATTCCGATCTGCTGCTGCATCACACCCTGAAGACCGATTCACGCTTGTACAACACGTTCGAACTGCTTCGCCGAGGGAAATCACAATGGGAGAGTCGAGAGAGCAACGCGTTTATAGAATCTGACCGATGCGAATTGGCAACGCTCGCTCACTCGTCCGGCTTCTGTTCCGGTAAAATTGCAGATGAACGACCGGTCGAGTGCCGCGCGTATCAATCTATATCGTGTAAGTGAGAACTGAAATCCAATCGAATGTGCTCATTGACAATGGCCCGTCCGTCTAGTGCCATCGATCTCGCAGATGTTCGTTCATTATTTTATTTACACCGTCATTTAATATCACGACTGCCCCGCGTGACATGAGAAACGCGACATTCCAGATGCACTTACACCGCACAAGGTCATAATACACTACGGATGAGACTCGTATTAATCTCACAGTGATAGAAGGCTTCAATATTTCACACACATAACTAACGATTTTTCCATAATGTTTACATTATATTTAAATTTTCTACGCTTTAATCAAAACTTAACTTAACTGTCGTCTTAAAAATGTTAAAGTCGACGAGGATTAACTTAATTTTTTTCTCTGGTACTGAAAATAGATAAAGTCAGCACTAAAACATTTATTTTTAATATTTTAGATACGTTGTTTTATAGCTTATATTAATTACTTTTCTGTTTCAACCACACAAGTCGCATGACTTTTTTTTGCACAAACCACGTTCTCCCTCGAGAATTCGTTTGCCCAGCGCTCACCCTTTTCCGGAATTTTTCCGCGTCTCCTTCCTTTCTCCGGCGTTCGCCGTAATTTCCGGCTAACCAAATTCGCGTATTTATTTATGCTGTCTGCAGCTTAACGGCCCGTAAGTACTGGCGCCTAACTTCTGCGGATAAAGGGGAAACCCGCCTTACGAGAAATGCAGGAAAGAGAGATGGAGAATGGTGATAGATCGATAAGTTAGAAAAAGAGGTACGAGAGGGAAAGAACACGAAAAATCACGGAAGAGCTCCTAGAATATAAGTTCAAAACAAAAAGGATAAAGTAAATATAATATAAAAAGAAACAAATATAAAATCAAACGAAAATAAGAAATCTCAAAGAGAAGAAAAATATGCATTAGTAGTTCGAATTTGTACGTGAGAAATTAAAATATTAAAAGAAAATTAATTAAAACTTCCTAGTCTAGTAGATCGATTATGCTCTTTTAAAGTGTGCGTAGAATGTTTATCATTATCACATTTTACTCGAAAAATACGATTAATTACAATATATACACCGGTAAAAAATAAAAAAGAATATTATGTAGACGTCATTGGAACTGAGATTGGATAAAATCATCTAATTGATGTAATTGATGATCGATGATTAATGATCTCAATCATATAATATAACATAATGAGATAATATAACATGGTTTATTATGTATATAAAATGGCATATGTTACAATATTAGAATAATCTTCCCGCTATAATCGGCTATAATATAAACCTGTATTCTAAGACGCATACAATCAAAATGCATGCGATCAAGATAGCAAATGTTCTGTGAATTGTCACTGTATATCATCTGGAAAACTTCGCGACTACTCGAGGATTGTCGTCGATGACGGAACGCAGAAGATACACAATTCAATCCAATTCCATACACCAGCGTGCATCTCGATCGGGGAGAGACGCGGCGAGGATGCTGGCCAGGGAAGTTGACGAAGAGCCTCCGGAAGACGAGCGTCATCTTGTTGAAAGAACACACCTTCCCTCTCCCGCAGAAACTGGATTAGAACAAGCTGGATAGTAGCATGTACGTACGAAACCCAGACACCCTCCACAGACACAAGACGTAAACGAGAATCGTAGCTGATGATACACGTCACGATGTCCCACGTGAGTACCGTACGTCGCAAGCGTATCCACGAAAGAAACAGCCACTGACTAGGTCTCCGTCGCATACAATTGTCATTCGTTCCCGAGGCTACAGTTCGCCATGCAACCCCCCAATCAGCTCGGTATCGCCGCAGGCGTGCATGACGAGAGAATGACAGAGAAATCCGTGATCGCGGTCTTACTTCGGTGAAACGATTGCATATGATCAATCCTGAGGCGACAATGGGTTCGACGCGTATCGCTACAGATGTTCGAGATGCCATAGTTTCTCTTCGGAGAGCCTCAGGTAAGTTTTGACATGCGTACGTACGTCTAAGCTGTCCATACCAACTCCAGATGCTGGTATCCCTCTCTTCCCATCGTCGCCGCCATCGATATGATACTAACAACTCCAATTCAAGTTGCTCCACGACTTGACGAAAGATCCAATCTGCTCCGCGAAGAGATGCTATACGCTCGCGATCCATTAAAGGATCGAATGCACGATCACGTCCAACAGGTATGAACGCTTCGCAAAGTACTATACGGAACGAGGTAACATAAACGACTGGTTACTTCGTCGTGAGCAGCAGCTATTAATGGTAGTGATTATATACATCTGTATCTCCATCTACATCACAGATTTGCTCCACTGATTTTGAAACTTCAATAGCAGTATTGTCATATTGTGTTTCAAACTAGATTCTTTTTAGGTTTTTTTTTCCTAGTCAACTAGTATACATACAATACGTATTCAATCTATGCTTAAAATCGTATACAATTTTTTAGCAATATTAACCGAAACCTTCCGGTTTCGGAGAAACTCGTACAGAAGACGAGCATTTTAACGGATGAATAGACAATATTTTAAACATGTAAGATCTTTGTGCGGTCCAAATGGCAAATTCAAATGAAGACGCTTGTGTATATCAAACAACGAGATTATCGCGCGGTATATCGCAAGTTAAAAAAAACTCCTATATACATACACACAGAAAAAAAAGTCTCCAATCAAGACGAATATATTTAAATTAACACTATCATTGTTTCATATATAAATAAGAAAATATTATTTTTTTAGAAGAATTATATATTCTTGTATTTCAAGAATATTATAAATTAATTTGAATATTGTAATTGTCACATAAAGAATACAATAATAAGATTAAACTGTATTATCTTTATAATATGAATATAATATGAATATTATTATATTCATATTATGAATATAATAATATTCTAATATGAATATTAGAATATTATTATATTCATAATATTATATATTATAATATGAATATTATATGAATATATATTCTAATATGAATATTCTTGGTTTGAAAGTACTGTGTGTTATTCTCTATCCAATATTTTTTGTTTTCCATTAATAAAAATTATTTTTGAATAATAAGACTATAATTTTCTTTATTGAATTATATAAAATGTTTTGATGCAAGTAATATTTCTTCGTTTAACGCTATAAAATC
>NJRP01000042.1:1069459-1111183 GCA_003063835.1 Aphaenogaster floridana | reverse complement strand
GTAGGAAAGAATGAGAAGGGAGAAAATGCAAACCCCATTGGGGACGCAGTATAATTCCATTTATCCATATGTATGTACATAAAATGCCGAAGTGAGGAACATAAAACAACAAAAATGTGCGTGACGATTGGAGGGAACGAGGAAACGTAGAAATCATTATTATTTAAAAGTAGAAATCGTTATACGTAGGCGGATCAGCATAAACTTTTGGGGAAATGAAGCGTAAAAGGTTAAAGAGACGATGGAAAGTCGAAGCAACGATAACGAAGGGACGGCAAAAACACGAGAACGAAGAGAGGGAGAAAAGAGGATCCGCGATATGAATCGAAATGGAAGAGAGAAAGAGAGCGCTCGCGGTGAAATAAAAGGAACGAAGGGGAAGGAAGTTTGTGCGCGAGGAGATGGCAGCAGGTACGAAACGATGCGCGGTTCGAAGAGGAGGTGGATAACGATGGAAGAGGGCCGCAAAGACGGGGTAAACACAACGGCGGAATATAAAGGCGGAGATACGTCGGAGGGCTAGAGGATAGCTAGGTACACGTCGGTGTGGTAGCCGAATAGCAAAGAGAACCGATGGGAGATCGGACGGGAAATGGGATGAGAGGGGGAGGAGGGGAGAGGAGAAGCGCCTCGCGCAGGCTTCTACACGCAGATGCGAAATTAAGGGAACGCTCCGTCTCCCGTGGGAGTAATGAACGGGGGCATGAATGAGCGGAAAGTACGGCACCGAGACACACTGGTGGTGTACTGGAACACGTTAATGGCAACCATTGCTCCGTGTTGCCTGCTACACCGTTCCGGAGCTTCGTCTAGTTTAGCTACACACTGATATAAGGCTGATATTTCCTGGTTGCGCGACTATCGTGCATGTTGAACGGATTGTCTGGCGGATATATAAAATTCTTGAATTCTCTAAATCTGATTTTTGGAAATTCCAAGATCCGTAATCCAAACTTTCTGCTACTTAAATAGCATAGAATCGATGATTGTCAAAAAACTTTCATTTTTCTTACCTAAATAAAATGTCAAAAATGACAAAATGTCAAAATGGGCGTGTGACAATTATACAGGGTGAAATAATCCGAATTAATAGTACAATCGGAAAGATGATTTCTTACGAAAAAATAAGTCGAAAATATAGAATAAAGCTTTTTATGTACAAGATTTAGTTCTTAGGAAAAGCGACTTTAAAAATCGGAAATTAATAACATATTTGCGTTGTTTTAAATGTAAACGATCTTACATCATACTTCATCGAATTTATGATGACAGTATATATATATATAACACTCTCTCTTTCTCTATTAATATATAAATAAAGAATACAACATGTTATTGAATAAAACAGTTTAAAACAGTTGCATTCTATAGATTACGGTCATTTAAGCATTAAAAAATTTGTATTAGGCGCTTGCAGCATTCAGTTAATAAATATTGTATTCATTTTGTTTAATTTAGTTGTTTTTAGTTGTATACACTATACAGATATAAAGACTTATTTGCATTGATATATAGATTCATTTAATTCATTCATCTTACAGATATAGAGAATTTAATTGTTTATAAAATTATCATTAATTAATGGGTGGTACTTTTTTCCTAGAAGACTGCATTAGATTATTAGCATGACGCAACGTATATACGTTTCGTCTCGTGCGATGAAATGTACGAGAGTTTGCGGGCAATGCCCGTTATGCGGTGTGTCGCGCATGAGATACACGTCGGTGTATGTGTGCAGCAAGATGCAGCAAGATGCCCGTACACGGCGCGACGTCGCGTCGTTCGCGTCGCGTCGCGTCGCGTCGCGTCACATCGAGCCGCGTAAGCGTACGTATGTAATGTACCGCTCGGTCAAATGCGTACACGTTACACTACCATGTAATCACGCACGATGCGCATAACCATTTGCTCTTGAGGTATTTGCTAACTCGTTTGCTTTTCGTTTAGTTAGAGCTGATTTGCCTTCAAAGTTGCCCGGTTAATTAATTTGCCATGTGAATAATTGACTTAGAGTGAAATATTAAACGCCAATTAATCAGCCGCTACATTTTTCAAAAGAGAGAAAAAAGACAGTTTAACTGTAAAATATACATAATATTGTATCTCAAAAGTGCATATCTTTAATAGAGATTTATTTGTACACTATTTGTTACAACCTTTTAATAATCGATTCTCAAATTCTTGGAGTAATAAGGGAATAATCAGAACTCGCATTTCTCGAATTTCTCTACAAAATCAAGAAAAATTTGCTTTTTCGAAGTTATATAATTAACTTACGTAACATACATAATGCCATTTAAATTTCTATCCGAAAAAGATCGGCTGTAAATTCATCAAAAAGCTTCGAAGATGATTGAAAACTATCCAATTAAACGCAAATTATCCCGTATATGTACTCACAGTTTTTAATTACATGAAGCGCAATTTAATGTAAAATATACGTAATATTGTACTTCAAAAGTGCGTTCCAGCATGTCTTCAATATTATTTGTATGCTACTTTTTTACATGCTATAATCTTTCAATAATTAATTCTTAAATTCTTAGAGTAATAACGGAATAATCTGAAGTCACATCAGTTTCTCTATAAATCATAAAAATTTGTTTTTTCCCAAGTTATATAATTAACTTATTAAACTTGCGTGACACAATGCCATTTGAATTTCCATCCGGAAAAGATCGGCGGCAAACCCATCAAAGAGCTTCGCCTATGATTGAAAGCCAGCCGGTTAAATGCAGAGCATCCCGTATATGTACTCACGATTTTTAATTACACGAAGCGCGATTATCTGTAAAATTCATCAAAGAGCCCGGTCCGGCGATCGCGGAAACGCGGCGTGCGTAATTTACGGCGCGCAAAGTCGCGAGCGTGCAAACACGCGAGATACGCTCGTTAACGCGCTCGAGCTTGCGATCGTGTGCACGCGATCGGTATTATATGCGCGCCGCGCGAAAAAGCGAACGAACGTCGCGTAATCGTGTCGTCGACGAGGCCGCGAGAGACGCGAAAAAGGCAACGGGGGACACACGATGCGTTTCCATTACGAACGTTCAGGCGCGTCGGCGGAAATGCAAATGATCACGGTCGGACATGCGAATGCAAATACAAACAGATAGCAGCAGGACGAGGTGGGGGGAGGGTGAAAGGATCGAGGATCGCCGCCGCCCCTGTGTGACCAGGATAATGCCCGGCAGTAGCTAGGGTGAATGTGACCCAGTGACCGCTGGCTGACGGGAGATTGGAGAACGTGCGAAAAAGGCAATAACGACATTTCTCTCTTTTCGAAGGATTCGCGCGCACGTACCGTTTCGTTTGTGCGCTTTAATCCTTTCAATAGTTAAAAAACTTCCAGCTGGAAGCCGCGGCGCTATTCTATGACCAGCGCTGTTCGCCGGCGATTTTATTTCTAAAGAAAACACGGCGCTTATGCTGCCTCGAAATGTCGCGTACCTGTAAGTGGATCTAGATTAATTGAACATCATTTTATGATTGTTATAGTTTAATAAAATGGCCATAAAAAATTGAATAATTAATAATAAAAACATTTCTTCTGTAATATGGAAGCGATATCTCTTTTCCCTTTTAGAATAATAAAGCGAATAATATTTTTCATATTAAATAAAATTTTAACACACAATTTATCTTTAAAATTCAGTTTAATGAATCTAAAAAAGTCATATATTTCGTATAAATTATTATATATGCGATTTTTAAGATTTATATCAAAATATAAAAAGCTCAATGAGAACGTAGCAAAAATCCGGAATAATTCATTGTATCAAATCACCTGTCAAAGGCGATCGATTAAATTGGGAGGGATAATCAGCCACGAATGTATTGTGTATAATGTACGGTTCATGCAAAAATCATTGGGATTCGTTAACTTTATGGTAATTTATTCATATGAATTGCGCGTATATGCGTATTGATTGATAAAATCGAGGTACTAATTACGCGCAACGGGGGAACGCCTTCATTTGTCAGCTCTTCTAAATTCGATTTTAATTTGCGAACGGCTAAACAGATTTCTCAACAATGCAAACAATTACACATATTAAAAATATATAAGCAATCTCTCTCTCTCTCTCTCTCTCTCTCTCTTTCTGCGTGGTTTTCACAAGACTGAATAATGTTTATTTACTTGAGAGATTACCCTATATGACGGGCGTAAAGATTTAAGATTTCCAGCAAGTAATTGATTTATTTTCGGTGAGAATAAGGTAACACCGAATACCGCGAATTTCAAATTTACCTGCGGCTCCATCCGCCGTAAATAAACTAGGAGCGGTTTCGAGAATTTAATAACCGCCGCGAGACGGAAAGTCCCTTCCCTGCCCTCTTCGCCAATTTCGGATGCAATATTAAATGTTCCCCGCAAGTCGCCTCGTAATTGTATACGCACGGGATGCGGCGTGTATTACAAATACGTGCCCACACGTGCGAGATTAATCGAGAAAATTGATTTAGCTTTTCTGCGAAAATTACTTCGCCGAACCCGCTAAATTAAAGAGCGAAAAATAACATTTCTTTCCTGAGAAATACATAGTAATAATGACGCAAAAGATAATAAAACTATAATCTATCGCGTGTAAACGCTATAATCGTCTAAACACATAAATAAAAATATGGGTGGATTAATTGTTGCTGCAACAATCTTTAGTGTCAATTGTAAGACTCATATCTTAGGAAAATTTTATTTTGAAAAGTTCGACATTTTTCGAAACGCTTAATTTTACTTTAAGAAAAACTCGCCAAGCTCAGATAATACTCTAGCATACAATACGTACTCCCTCTCTCTACGCTTCAAGCAACATCAATCCATTGTGCACTCCGTCGTCTTTGTATTTGACAAACACATGTACAGTGTGATAATGTAGATGCAAGACGATTTGAAACAACTTCCAAAAAAGAGGATGAACAAAAATCGATAAAAAAAACCGACGTCACTATCTACATTTATCACGATTACACCGCTGTTATCGACAGGATGAGCACTGACACTCGGTGTAAGTATCAAGCGCACCCCAAGCGCCATTTCGACGGATAAGCGAGGGGATAGATTTCATCTTATATTTCACCTTATATATGCCTTTATATGTGTATGTATGTGTATGCGCACGCGCGTGCGCGCAATACGTATTTCGTTATGTGTTTCTCAGTTTCTCGGATAATAAAACAGATGAGCATCCAGCGAGAGAAAGAAAAGACCAATGTGAAAGAAGCAACACGCCAAGTTGATAAGAAATCCGATATAAGTCTGCTCTCTACCAGAATAAGAAATATACAACCGCCAGTAGCGTAAACTGTGATCGTTAACACCTCGAACTTCGTCTTGAATCTCTGGAACTGACTGGCTTGATTCAACAGTGTGCTGTACAACAATATCGCTTTTCCCAGATAAACTATATATCCACGTCGCAAAATTCTCTCATTTATATTTTAATAAATTCATAAAAGTTACCTAGAATATTATTATTATAACGAGGGATTATATTTCAAACGTACCATTTCTGATAACCACAGAGATCGTAACGACAATAACGTAGTCACGCGAACACCATATGGAACTTTCGGTTCAATAATAAAACCGGCTGTCTACGTTTTCTTAAAGAGATAATTAGTACCTTTGATGTAACGTATGCATACAGAGAGCGGTCCGATATTCTGGAAATAAAAATTTCCCTTTGATCCACGAGAGACCGACGTAACTCAATGATCCTTATTATATCAGCGATCTCAACCGCGCGCGAAGTCGGGCCCGCGTTTGATAATTCCGAGTTTTATCGTGCACCCGTACAAAAAATCCGTCGATGAAACAAAGGGTTGAGGTCCTCTCTCATCAGTGAGTTCGTTGAACCGCGATGGCTATTCGCGAGTCGTCGCTGAGTCGCGTCGCTTCGCTTCGTGTCGGAGAGTCGCCGGGGCGCATAAAGAAACAAAGAAAGCGAATGGCCGAGAAAATTGAGAGTCTGCAAGAGGAAGGGATGAAGATATTCGACAGGCGAATCCGGGGATCGCCGTTATTAACGAACGAATACTTTAACGACTTAGAATATTGAGATAGTCTCGTCGAATACTTTAACGATTTAGAATATTGAGATAGTCTCATCGAGAAATGAAGCAACGCAGAAGCAACCGACTATCGCCGGCTGATTGGTCTGCCGCGCCGCGCCGGTGTAAAACGAAGAAAAAAGGAAAAAAAGAAAAGAGTAACCGTCGAAGTCGTAAATTACCGCCGGCGATTCCTTGATTCGATTGGGAACGTGGAATATCCCGAAGCCTGCCTCGAACGTGACCAGAGGGCTGCTTCCGGTGCTCGGAAAGAGACGCGCTCTCTTTTCCTCGTAGAAACTAATGATCGCGTCTTGGCCGATCCGTTTATCGAATTAGTCGCAGGGAACTGGAAAGTGCCGTTGATCTTTGGCTTTCTCGAAAAAATAAATTGCCTTTAGCCCAACTGGTGGCTTTTACAGTAACGGCTTTTTAGCTCACGATCCACAATGCTGGAAACCTTCATGAAATAGAGAACATTATTGAACGTGTTAATACTACTTTATTGCGGAACAGTTGTGTGTAAATAGAATCTTATACATTGCATCTGGAGTCGCAGGCTCAAAAATTTAGAATAAACTTCGTAAATTTTACAAGATTTTAGATGTGAAGAAATCCCTAGAAAAATTTTGCAAAAAGATACAGACAAAAACATATTTGTGTTTAAATTTCCGCTAGACATAAAGTTACATAAACAAAGTTGAGTAAACTGCCGCGTCTTTCTAAGAAGATTTACCGAAGTCAATTTTTATGGAAGAACCATGTTCTTTTTTTTTTTAAGCATCATCATCAAAGTTTCATGAGCAAAACGTAAGACAACATAAAGCGCTGGCTGGTTTAATAAAATACGAAGCTATCGATTGCCGACTCAGCTTTTGCCTACCAACACGAACTTTCAGTATCGCATTTAATCCAACGATTTCATCTATAAAATACGGAATAAGAGGTCTTAATTAACTATACTTCAAATAGCCTACGCCAATTATAAAACGGTAATTAACCACTTAATTAATATTTATTTTACAGATTTCTAGATTCTACTTCTGAGTTAAAATTAATAACCGATTCACGATTAAGACGAAGTAATTTATTTCAAGTAAAAAATAAAAGTGATCGTTGAAATCGTCTGTTCGTAGGCATATGACATGAAAATTTAAACAATTTTACAATTAAAAAGTTCAATAATCTTTTTACAGTTATTTTTTGCGACTATTTGGTAGGTTATTGCAGTACACTCAATGGACGATCAGAAATGGATTTATTAACCGCAAGCTACTCAAATGACATATCACGCAATTAAATGGTATCGGCGACGGCAGCTGCGACACGAGGAGCTTTTCTAGATCCAGCTTAGCACTTCGGAAATGATAGTCTTAAGCAGATTCCCAATGGGAAATAAATTCTCTCGCGACCCTCCCATTGGTCCTGCTCGTATCCCATGGAGTCCCATAATTCCATATTCCGGGTCGTACCAGCGAATTTCGTTCGTAACAACCGGCGCGCATTATCGATTTTAGCCGACAAAGAAAGTTTCGTTGTTACGTGTAAAGCTATAACGAAAGACATGTCAAGCCGATATTATATGGAAACGCGTATGAATTATTTCTCCCTTTTTCACTATGCAACTAAGCACATTAATTATAATTGTACCGCATATTAAGTCATCAATTATTATCACTTAAACCGCACTCAGCGTATGCAGTTGAATATATAATTAAAATTATATGACACATGTTATTAATTATTAACGATATCATGCACTGCCATCGAATAAATGGATTGATTTGCGCGATCGAGCAATGCGAGCGAACAAGACGACTTTATTGGAATATTTTCAGGACTTTCGTCCCTATTTTGCGAGCTTTGCGTCCCGAAAACAGAGCATAATAGCTTCGCGCGCCTAGGGAGTGCAGCCCAGCTATCGAGGCTTTATTCGCGTGCGCAGTACAAATCTCGAGAGGGATGGCGAAATAAGATAAAAATCCCCGCGGGTTAAAATCCCCGGATTTTTTTAAAGCTATCTATTTGCCGATGGAGCTATGCAACGCGCGCAGAGTAGCGTTTCCGCGAAGCCACGCAGCCGAAAGCAGGTTAACGACTTCTAACAAACCGTAAGCCATCGGTAGTTTTCCGCGGGCGCGTCTTTCTCTTCGCATCGGAAAATGCTTTCGCGCATGGCGCTGCCGCTTGAATATGCAACGCGAGCAGAATAAATAAATAGATATTCGCGTAAAAGTTTAAAATGTCTCGCGATTCAGATGCGGTTAGTGATCTCTTTTTCTCTCTTTCTCTCCATCCATGTCGCGGACTTCGATTTGCCTGCGGAAGCCTTACACGAATCGCCATTTGTTACTTTCATGCTTAATTAATACGAGAGAGTTCTGACAGTACCGCAGTGGAATAATAATTATCGCGAAGTTTTCGCTTCTCCGAACTCATAAACTCGGCCTGACAGCTGTCGTAGACAGTTTCGTAATCTGCACGTCATTATTGTTCTAGCCGTGATATCGATATGTACGAGCATTATTTCCAGATACACGGTACTTTATTGGATCCCGCGTTTTTTCTACCGATATTTTTCTTCCCCATCTGCAATTCAAAATGAATACTCCGTTTTCCTGTTACATTTATAGGAATGTCGTAGCGCGTTTCCTTTTGTTTCAGCTGCGCCGTTATACTGAAAATAAGATTTCACATTTTATTTTTACCATGGCAACTAAAGCTTAGCTTTTCTCTCTTTATGGAATTCTAAAAATCCATCGACTTATTCAGATGTGAAGTTATATTTATTCGAATATTAAATGTTTTTGCATTTTCTTTTTATTGTCGTTATTGTGTATGTCGATAAGACATATAATAAATTATATATCGATGTGAGACCTAAATAAAATTTATATCACGAACGCATCTAGAATAAATCAGAGCACTCGCCTCAGAGACAATCGAAGGAATCTCGGTCACATTAATCGCTTGGTTAAATTTTATCGATCATAATTATCGTTACGATAAAGTGTAAAAACCGAAGGAAGCCTTGACCAGCTTCTTGTTTAATGATATAAAAAATACTATATTAATAATATTAATCATACCGTATTTTACAATATTAAAATATTCAGAAATGTTAAAAAGATAGGTAATAAAACTTTATCCTCAGAGCAATTTAACGTAAAACGTAATTTTTTAATTATTTAACATAGAATAAGAAAAGCGCAGGTTGACTTTTTTCAGTACGGTACCGATCAAAATTTTTGATACTAATGATAGACGCATTATTTCAGGACATTGCGCGGATACTTCAGCATGATCTCGATGACTCGCTAATTGGGCTAATGGGCACTTTTGTGGTGATCTATCGCGATTAACGTCATATTCGTTGAACATGTGGGTACGCCGTCATTTAATTACCAATTTATATCCTCATTAACGTTGAATGATGCTGCATGAGGCAAAGCTATATACAATGCAGTGGACAATTAAAGTGCAACGACGCGTTCGTGCGTTTGCGCGCGCAAATTCGAGACCGCGGTACGAAAAGCTGACGGGCGGAATAATCTGAGAGATTATTGCTTTAAATTGCAGGATAACGACGATGTGCGTTAGACGAGACGACGAGAGCGAGTATAAACGTGAAGCTGTCTTGTAAACTAACCCGTCCTAGTGTGGTGTTAAGTCTCTTACGGCCTCGTTATTGCATTTACATCGTTAAGCGACACCCGCTACACAAGCTCGTAAGACGGCTACGTGAAAAATGAAGCTTTAATGGTTTCTATCCGTGCGCAATTATGCCACCGTCTTATGGGAGAGAACGATTTATGTGAATGTGTCTAATTAAATAAGCTGGACAAGCCGCACTCATTGGACAATGCGAAAATAAATGAACGTAAAAACATTTAATCGCACAGGTTATGCACATTATACACCAGTTGCAGCAATATTGTTCAATTAATTCAATTATTGATTTATTAAATTCCGTTCGTTATAAATAGGATACACAAATTGCTCAAAGTCGATCAAAAGTATCATAAATCACATAGGGAGATATTAACGTGTATTTTATTATTTCATTTTAATTTAACGTACTTTTATTTTTTTAAATGTCTAAAAGGCGTTCCTCCTTGTCGATCAGCCATAACAATGCACTATTAAATTTTTCACTCCACTGTATTCGATTCCATTAAATCGCGCGATACGTATCTTTAATCCTGTAACTTCGACATCATCGGAAAATGCTGAAGTTTCTAGTGCCTGGAAATGCGCGTTTGACAAAGAACGTGTCGACCGGCTGGCTAATGAAGTTTCCCCTAAATCGCGTCCATTAACGCGCGAGATCAAAGCGCGTCGAGGCGTACCGCCCGCAAGGTCGAAAAGGTCTCCCTCGCGCGCGGCATTCGTAAAGCGCAGCGATAGCGCCGTCGATCCGATAAACGATTTGTCCGTATCGTCGTCTAAACAATATCGTCGGGGCAAAGAAAGGCGACCGGGATCACGGAGACGCGAGACGGGGTGACGGCGCGGCGTGAGAGGAGTGACAAAGACAAAGCAGGAAGGGGAATCCCTGATTCTAGGGCGTCACTATGGCGACTTCTCGCACAAACCCCCGCGCGGCATCTCACGTCCCCTCGCAACCTACGGCTCGATCCATCCACCCCTGGTAACCTTCGAAGCTACACGGCGTATATACCCAGCAGCCATCCCAATTCCGGCGTTCTACCGAGATCCGCGGCGGCGCCGGCTTCGACCAGGATTCCGTCGTAACAACGTCGCGTCCGGCCCCTGCTGTCACCCAGTTTAATCTCCTGGGCCCCGAATAGGACGTGCTCCATTTCTGCTCGCGCTCGTTACCGTCCTCCCGCCTGCCCTTTCCTTACTTTTCTCCTTTCGAGCTCCGCGCAATCGCTTTCATCGCGGCCAATATCGGATTTTCTCGAGACCGTCTACCGGGATAACTCCATTTTTTATCCCGGTTTCTTCTCTCATCTTCCATACTTTCTGTGTTTCTTTTCTTTTCTATCTCTCCTCTAGACAATTCTCTCGATGTTCCATATCCTCTTGCTTTTGTCACGAGGCGACGTAAATACGACGTGACGTGTCCCGGTAGAAATTTGGGAATCTTATTTGAATAAATTCCAAAGAAGAGAAGAGACAAGAATCTATTTTATCCGCAAAGATTGTTATTCGAAGGACGTTGAGGGTTAAGGTGGCGACAGAGGTTTCATTGTATCGTGAATGCGGAAGCTACAGTGTTGCGTTATTGTCACCACTATTATTAAAAGGATCGTCGCAATTGTGAGCGTTGTTTTCATTACGATACGCGCGTATCACGGAATAATCTAGCCGCGCGCGGCTACTCATTCTCTGGAACGGTGCATTATGTCGCTCATGACCGACAGAGAATACGTCTCGCACGCGCGATTCGCCTTGTCACCCAATTTAATCTCCATCCACTCCTAAAGCTCGGCCACGCTTTGTTCGCCGTGCTCTCGATATGGTCTCTACTTCATCGCGTGCCTCGTCCTTTGTCCCAGTCTTCCCTTTGCCAATGAAAGAACTACTCTCCCGGTCACTCGCGTCGCAAACTCTTTCGTCGACAGATCTACTCACCCGACAGCGACTATCGATGTCAAGTCGCGACCCGCAAGCTTTGTCGCACTCGGCGGCAGATTAATATTCATCAACGATTGCGCGACAAAGAAGTACGAAAAAAGAAAGAAGCGCTTTGACCTATATTCGTTAATATAATGATGATCGATAGCATATATATATATAACTCGAGAATACGCAACGATCAATATTTAATCGCGATTCAACTTATTCTTCGCCTTTCCTTTCTTAATTCTCATTGTCAAATGAGGAAAAGGTTTTTATAAAAGGGCGTCTACTCAAATATTGGAAAAAATTCTTTGAGGATTCTCTGATCTTCCAGACACTCCTGTGTCTAAATTTCCAAGTAAAATTACAGTATTTTAGATGAAAATTTAAGATTAATTTAATTATTATCTGGTTTTTTACACACTAGTTATTTTTTCTCTTATTTATATAATTATTTTTAAAAAATAAAATTTATTTGTTTCAAATATAAAATCTAGTAAAATACTGAAAAAAAGAGGAGGATTTTCATAAAATAGTCATTTTACATTGCAAAAAAATGTCATTCTTTTATTTTCAAGATAAGAAAAATAGGAGATCCACCATAAATACAAAGAAAGTATCTAAAATATCAAAGAGAAATTAAATAAAATGAACCTTATATTGCACTTTGGAACTAAGAATACAGCATCTTAATAATCTCGCAAAATACGAACAAAATTTTGATAAAAGTTTGCTGAATCTCGATACAATTCCCTGACAATTTCTTAATTATTCGAGATAGGAAAAAATTCCTCATAAATTTTCCAGGCTTTCGCAGGTAGTAGACATTCCAGTTGACCGAGCGACGAGACCAACTGTAAATGAATCGAACGAAACGGACACGATAAAAAACTTTAAATCTCACAAACTTCGGCAACACAATGGAACTATTATGAGTTCGCATAGCAAACTCGCCGAGTTTATGCGAACGATCGTATCCAGGTACCATCGTATATTATCTATCCTACGATCCAAACTATAGATTTATAATGTTATTGCACCCGGACGTGTAGGAGCATTTACATTCACATTTTACAGAAATAGATTCTAAAAAGCAGCGACTAGGTTTTCAAAGATGCGTTTGCGCCAAAGTGCTCTCCGCTGGCAGGCGCACAGCATGATCTGTCATTGCCTTTCGACAGTTGTGTTGGAGGAAACGCTACCTGCGCCCGCGTGTATAGGAATTTTGCTGGAGGACATTGAAATGGCGGAAGGGACGCGGCTATATAGTCGCCGGTTCCTGATCCAGCCTGATGGCTATGAGGGGGAGGATATTACCCTCCCGTCGACCCTTCTTGGCCCTTATCGTTACTGGCGCGGTTTAATCTACGACCGTCCATCCTGATCCAGCTCGTTCCGTGTTTCTGCTTTTCACTACGAGTCCGCGCCACCGCACCCTATTCTTTATCCTTACTTCCTGAAACGGCTGAAAGGAACATTTCCGCGTACTACCCTTCGCTCCAGGCACAGGAACATAACTGTTCATCTGTAAGTCGGTTACCAACTCGACCGTGACCACGATTAGAGTCGTGGCGGCCGCCAATCTGATGAATTCGAGGCTGATAGACGGCGAGGGAAATAAGGCGGCACCAGAAATAACAAGATAAATTACGAACAGCACCGAGTGACTCTGCAGATATTATAACGGCATATCTTTTGAAGTAGATTTAAAATTTGCCAAGTCGCAATATTCATTTTCTATCAATCCCTTGTTGTTGCTTCCGCGAAATCTGAGCAAATTGAGAGAGAGAACGCTGCATTTTAATTTGTACATATAAAATTATTGACTAATTATTTATTTTATTAAAAAATTTATCAGCTCCATTAATTTTACTTAATAAAACAATAATGCTTCGTAATTCAACTTTTTCTTCCGCTGGATTTTCTTTTAAAGGGACAAAAGATGGCCACGTTCTGTAACGAAATGAGAACTTCTGTATTACACGAACATTCTCGCAAGTCGAGCCGGCATATCCCCGATAATTCTGATTAATGTTACCTCGAGCGTATTATTATTTGAGTATCAAAGTCGCGGAAAACGGCGGGCCGCACGCCTGCCTCGCGCGCCTTGCAACTATTCGCCGACATGCGAGGCGAATAAACTATCTTCATCGTCGTCCTATATCTGCCAGCGCAGTCCAGCCGGGTTCTGTCACGCGAGGCGGCGTTTCGCATGCAAAATCGACGAACCGGATAACCGAGAGAGAGAGAGAGGGGAAGGGGAAGGAGAGAGGAGACAGTTCGAACTCTGACCTCGCTCTCTGTGGCGGACTCGTTATATACCCGCTGAACGAGGCCCCGTTTTCGCGAAAACGATTGAACCGTTTCATGTACGTATCTATGCGTATATGTGTATGTGTGTGTGTGTATCGTCCCGAGAATTGGTTTTATCGATGCAGCGCGGAAGTGGAACGACACTTCCTAGTTCCAACCGACCGTGGGAGATAGAACTCGAGAGATACCGTTCGCAGCCCGATTACGCAAATCTTCTCGGGGGAAACGAACGGCACGAATGAAAGGTGAACCACTCTCGGCGCTCCGATATTAATGATAAATGTTAAATTACTTCGAATAAATATAAAATACGGACGATGTGTGCTCGCGTATTCGACTGCCTCGCGTATATTGGAAATAACAAATTCCTGATCAGAGAAAAATCCATGAGGCTGGATATGAGAAATTCGACATTACAAGTAGCAAATATATTGACATGGTTAATTACATGTAATCAACGCAAAATTAAAATTTCTTTAAATAAATTTTACGAAAACATTCTTCAAGAAGAACTGAATGAATACTGTTCACACAAAGGAACAGACAGTTTTTCACAAGAATATATTTTTTAGATGTAAAATACATGTTATAATTTTTTAACAGTATCTTTCAGTATCCCGAAACACAGAGAAAATAAAAAGTCAATCGTTACTCTATTAGTAAAATACAAAAAATCACACAAATTTTTAAGTGATTTATTTGTCTAGGATTGATAAAAAATAGCAACATTTTCTTACGATAAATAATAATTGCTCAAAGGAGTCGAGTTGTCGTCGGTAATGGAAAACGAAGGGGAACGAACCAGCTATCTGAGTAATAATATCCGACGTTGGCTAAACCAGGCATAAAGAAGATAAAAGATTATCGGTTTCTGTAGAGAAGAAAGTCAAGTTTTAGTAGCGGCGGCGGATCTTTTTTTATTTCTCACGATAGATCCCTGATAATTGGCTTCGCCCTTTTCCCGATTCCGAATACGTGACCCTTGATTTTAAGCATCAGAGCTCGTCAAAAACGTGCTTGAATTTTTAATTGAAGCTCACTTCAATCGTCGATAGAACACGCAGACACTCGGAAACTTCCTAAAGGTTCTTCATCTCACAACCACGTTTCCCCTCGCGTTAACGCAAACCTTTCGGGTGCCTAAATTGATCTACCTGAAAGAAACTGCCATAAAACATTTTGAATAGACATTGTTCTCTTTTTTTATACACAGTAATCTAGTATGTTACTCTAGTATATTACCTCTCCCTAATTCAAAAATCTTTATACAATTGGAATTTTTATTCATTCCTTAGAGAAAATCTCTACAATTTGAATTATTTCAAAATTGATCTCTGTATTTCGAAAGAAGTCTCTACAATTCGAAATTTGAGAGATAAAACCTTTATAACTTAATGAAGTATATCATGAAAGAGATTCTGCATCAATACTTCTTTCTCCTTCCATACTAAAACAATTGAATGTTACAAATAATAACAGCAACGCGATTCTTATTCTTAACGCTAGCAACACTTCTTGGATTGGCATCGGTAACACTGCTCGTGTATATAAAAATTCTTATTCTATATTATGTTCAAGCTTTAGTAGTGCTTTGTGGAAAATGAGTGGAAAATGAGTTCAAGCAGAAAGCTAAAATCATTGAGTATCGGAAAAAGCTAAAATGACTGAGGCTGTTAAGAGTGAGTTAAAACCGAAGAAAGATATTGCTACAGAGTATGGCATCCCTGCAAGTACTCTTTCTACCATTTTGAAAAACAAAGATAACATTCGATAAGTCGAAACTTCTATAACTCGAATTACTATCTGTTCCCTTGACATTCGAGTTAGAGAGGTTCGACTATAGTTGCATTTTATCTCCATCTCAATATCATTAATATTTTCACACTAATCTTCTATTTTACAAAGTTGGAAATTGAAATTCTGTTAAACTAGAATTCATTTAAAGTTAATAAAATCTCATTATTCTAAAACTTTTCGTTGTCATTCGCTTGTAATTGCTGTTTATCGTTGTCTGTATGTATTCCACTCACAGGACAAATTTATTTCAAGTTGTTCGAAATATCTGTATAAATAAAAAAAGCGCAATATCTATGAAATATCCTGTGTGCAATAGCGATTGCAAAACGTGATGGAAATATGCAGCTGCCTCATCGAGAGAGAGAGAGAAAAAGAGGGAGCGAACAACTCTTTTGTACCGCTTGCTACTTCGCCGGTTTTCATTCACAGATACCGCAGAGGCATTTCCTAGACTCAATGAGCCGCGAGCAAGCTGCCGACATGTCGATCGCGCCGATCGTCGCAAATCTGCAGGAGAAAAAAACGAGAGAGAGAGGGGGGGAAAGAGAGCGAAAGAGCCAGAGTTGCCATGTGCTACTAAAAATATACCAGCGATGGAATATCGTTTGACGACGGCCAGGTCGGCCGGATATTTCGCCTTGTCGTGGAAATCGAACGTCCCTCGATGCGCTCGATGCGTCTTGGGAACGGGCGTTCACGAATACCAAGCCGCTGTTTTATTGTCCGACAACGAGACTGATATATAGCGGAGACAATTCCGCCCCGAGGAAACGTTATTTCTGACCGCGGTGGTCTCCGTATCTTCCCGTTGTGCGTAGCGGCGTCCTCGTCTCGAAGAAACGCGCTCGTTTATTCCTGACCAGCGAGGAAGAGCGCGATAAAAAGAGCGAACCGACGACGCGAAGGGGACGATAATGTCATTCATTAAATTTCGAGGGAAAGCCGCCATAAGGGAATCACTTCCCGTAATCGAATATATCCACCGCTACGTGAGAAGACAGCTAACCCTCGCGCGATTTTCGTAAAAGATGAAAAGAATGTGAGTAGATCGATGAATTATCTTCAAGGTAAAATTTGAAGATAATTCATCGACCTTAAAGACGTCTTTGAGAATACTTGTCACCTGTTTCGAGGCTAATAAATATATACATAATCAAAATGGAATTTTTTGGGAATATTTGAAAACATGTTCGAAAGGCCAGTTTCCCCCGGGAAATGTTGGAAATAGATCCGAGTATTTGGAATACATTCGCCAGAAATTTCGTTGACAAATGTGTGAATTTAACCGTCGGGATGAATCAACGGAATAAGAGAATTTCGGAACAGAGGGAGACCATCGTAAAATGAAGTAGAAAATTTGACAGGAAAAAAATTGATCACATTTCGCGAAAGAAAAAGAGAATCCTAGTTACTTATTCAACTGTCCTACCGAGACTTTCGGTGAATATTTGTAAGAAGTTTGTAAGAAGATATAAAATAATTCTTCAAAGCCAAAGTCAATGATTTGTAATAAGACAAAAAATGTGATACCGCCCATTAATCTCTGATGTTTGTGTTAATAAAAAAAATGTTATAACGTTCAAACTCACGATTCAACGGCTTCTATCGCTAAACTGTAAGACTTTTTACGATTATTAACAGCATACTTTCGTGCGTGTATGCTAGATTCCGTTCGCATGAGTCTTCTGGAATTTGCATGCACATGTTATAGGTACGTTACCAGAGAACTGTAAAATGCAAAGCGCCCGTAATTATGGAATTGCGTGCCCGTTCAGTCGATAACGATTTTATAGGTGTGGATAACGCGATTTCGGAGTAATAATAAAAGTAAACACTGTTGTCGTATACATTTTAAACGTGAGAATTTATGGATGTCCGCAAGCGTGAAAATGTCCATGTCTAAAAATCTTTAATTAAGCAATTCCGAATATAATAGTCCATAAATTTAAGAACTTCTAAGGGTGCGTTCCACTTTAACGCTCGCAACGCTCGCGAGTCATGTCATCCTTGTTGTTTATCAAATGATAAACAAGGATAAACGATGCTCGCGAGCGTTGCGAGCGTTAAGTGGAACGCACCCTAAATTAACAATCTGTTTACCAAAGATGTTCAAATTAAAGAATTTTTAAAAAAATTATATTACGTATTAATATTACAATTATTAATATTACAATGGTGTGATTGTTTAGTCTACATATATATATTGTTACCAGTGAAAGCATTTTGAGAAAACCAGAGCAGAAAAGTGTGGCATAGTCAGAACAAAGAGAGCTTGAGATGCATTTTGTACATCAATGACCGTGTATATCAAGATATGTACTACGTATGCAGATCAAGAATGTGTTAAAGACAGAGATTGAAATCGATAATTATTTTTTTTGAGAAAAAATCATGTCATGACTTTGATTTTTATTTTCCATTTTTAAAAATCATTTCCTGATTTTCATCAAAGTGTAACTTTTATTTTCTAGTCAATCGCTTAAAAATCACACCGTGAGAGTTATTTTTGAGAGAAAAAAAATAATTCAAAAATAAATGTTATTCCTTAAGCAAAAAATATTTCCCTCAAAAATTATGTAACCCTCGTATTATGTAACTACTAACTACAATAAAATGAGTACTTGAAAATTATTCTATCCTGAGCCGTTGGGTTGGAATTTGGAACCTTAATTAAAAGAGGATAACTAAGAACTAAAGAACGGCGTGAGAGGGCGTATACATTAGCTGAAAACGTCCTGTTACAAGTTAGCAACTTTAGAATATCGTTTGGGATCCTCTTTCGATAGGTAAACATAGAAATTAAGCACGCATGATTTTTATTTTTTAAGAGAAAAAATAAAAATTGCAGAACAACTCTTACTTTTGATTAAAACACAAATCGCTCAAAGGTTAACAGTTAATTTTTATCAAAATGGGAAAAAGGTTAACCATTTATTTTTACTTTTAGATAAAAATTATCTATGATTTTTAAAAATATTAATAAAAAATAACTCTTATTTATTGACTCGGAAAAATAAAGATTTTTCGCGAAATTAAACTTCAAATTGGTCAGTTGGTACAGTAGGATTAATAACTCGAATGAATTTTTTGTTTTAAAAATAACTCTTATATTCAATCCCTGGTTAAAGATGAAATGTAAATTGTACCGCGCTGGTTGTAAAACGGAAGAGACTTACAAGGGACCATTTTCAAGTGTCCGACCCCGATTTTGATGAATTTTAAATATGTTGTAATATAGACATAAAAAATAAGAGATACATATTTTTTTATGAGTGCACAATCGTACAATGAAAGGATAAAACATCTCTTTCAAATTTTTTTTCTGAGTGAATATTCAATGTTTTTGGAAAATTTGAATATACTATTTCATAAATATGAAACATTTTTTCATATCTCTTATATCTCGTATATTCAAATTTTCCAAAAATTGACTTTTTTAATGTACCTTTACCCTCACCCCTAATTTCATAATACATGGTCATATTGCTACAACGGGAACGAAAGAGTTAAGTGTCTTTAGCAAAGTTTCTTTCTTTCAATCGTTTAAATCTAGTAGAGCAATCAGCCGCGTACTAGTTTTCTCACGAATATCCTCCTATCTTTTACGAGCAATGAATTGACTTTCTCTTTCTTAATTTGATATGTATGCGCTTGCACAACCTCTCTAGCTGTCTCTCGCGCATTTGCATGTGTATCGTTTGTACTGTGCGTTCGTAGCGATACACACACAATAGAGGCGGCACGCCCACAGTGAATTTGGAATCGACGTAAGCGAAATGAAAGGTGTAGGTAGCGGGGGGAATAAAGCGAGAAAAATGATAAACTAACGCGACGCAGCGCGACAAGACGCTCCTCGTTGCTTCGCCTTGCGGAACAAATCGCTCGACTGTCATTAATAATATCTGCAACCGGGATTACATTTATATCTGTGTCGTAAACTCGAAAAAGCGTAATATGTAATTAGATTAACGAGACGTACTTTCACAAATCTTACTTCCACAGCGGCGACGGTGATCGAAGACGTAAATAAATACGTCTACTTTCTTTTCTTTTTATAAAAAAACTTAAAGTTTCCGCTTCGTTTCGTTTCATTTTCTCAGCAACGTAATGTCCGGACATTGTTATAATAACCTATTAGCAATTTGATTTGATAAACTATCAAACTATTTGGTGATCTGTTCGGCTATTTCATTCATATTATACGTATTATGCATAAGCAAAATTACTGAAATTGCGCACATTATTGTATAGATTTATCCCAACCATGCATGCTCGCTAAATAATTTACATTATTTAATTGAAATTGCTTTACATCTATAATCAATTCATCGGTATAATTAACACTAATCATCCTATTTCATGCACTCTGCGCTCTTATGTATGAAATAAATTCAATTCATCAAAAGCAAAAGCATAGGAATTATTTAAATATTAATAATATTTAATTAAATATTAATAATTATTCAAACATTTTGTGCTTTTAGTGATAACGTGTTCTCCCAATTTTCAAAATCTTATCCAAACCTTGGTTTACTTTTAGTTAACGAGAATACAAATTTCTAATCTCTGTGTATATGGTAAAATGCAAAGATTTGCCTAGCGTCATATGTACGTGGGCCAAACAAAACTCCAATTAACAGCAAGAGTGACTGAATACAAGAAAAATGTATTCTGTAATGTATTCTAAAAGATCCATCCTAATGCTCAGTCATCATCACATTTTGAAATCCAACCACATCAATTGGCAAAATGTAGAAATATTAGATCAAGAACCATCTTATCATGAGCGCCTAATCTCAGAAATACTCCATATAAAATTACAAAAAAGTGGATTAAATTTGGCTCAAGATATTGAGCTACTTGATAACATATCTTTCCATTATAAAAAAATTCTCAATTGAATCCGTTACATAAAGATAAATGAAAGGAAAAAAAAGAATAAAGGATGAAACAAGAGACTGCGTTCGAATTTAAAACAAGAAAACCCAGGAAACATTCAAAGAAGAGCGTTGAACAATTAGATAACGATCACCCCATTCAAAGAGGACATAGTAAAAAAAGGGGGATCATTAACAACAATGACCAATGAACAAAGGGAACGAACCCAACGGTGTATTCAGTATCCACCAAAGGCCAATTGAAGAGGATCTCAGTACAGATCAAAACCAGTATTGGATTATGTAATGTATAATTGAAAATCGCAATTAAATATAATTATTTATACTATAAAATTCGATTTATCGCACGTACAACTGTGCCTCAGGTCCGCACTAGCCATCGATAACTACAATTGTATGTTAACGAGCCAAACAAATAGATTTGTTTAAACAAATTTCTAAATCTGACTTTTTTTTACGTATAACGATCAATCTCCATCAAATATAGGTATGTAACGATTAATCATTGAAGAATGCAGAGCGCTGCTCTGAGAATACTCCCATTACTCAAGCGCTCCAAATAGTCCGCGGTAAAATACATTTCACGTTTCTAGCATCGGACGCGAGAGATGCGCCACAATTCACGATCCCGCTCGTGCCTACGCGGAGCGCGTCCGGCAGGCGTCCAGGGCGATGCGACCTCGATGATCCAGTTCAAGGCTAAATCCTTTCGAGAAACACTAAATATACGCGGCGCACTTGAACCGAAGGCTGACAGCGGCCCTACGTTAAGCCCCCCCCCCCGGCTCTTCCTCGTCTTAACGCGTGCCGGCTCCGTTCGTTAAAGCTCGCTCGGGAATTTATAGGTGCACCGTAAACTCCCGGGAATGAGCATCCTTCCGAGAATTATGAAGAGGCGGACGCGAAGCGGGGCAGGATCCAACGTTCATCCCCGAGGAGAGCGCCGTACGTTGTACGCGAGCGCGAAGTAGAGGACACGATGTTCCCACATCTTCTCTCGCTCGGCTATTACTCGAAGCTGGCTCGCACGTGGCGCGGCTTCGTGGACGGCGATGCAACATCCGCGTCGCGCCGTTTTGCTCGTCGCAACGCGTTACGCTGTTACGGTTCTCTTTTGCGATCCGGCGCTCCCGCAGAGGCGGCATTACGCCCGTACTTTTATGTCAGATTGCATGCACGCTCGTAACTCGCGTGGCTCGATAACGCCTGGCTGCATTGACGGAAAGATGAAACTCCTTCCGCTTCCTGCTGGCATTCGGGAACGGTAGAATATACCAAGTCCTGTTCCTCGCGCGAGCAAACGGGCGAACAACGCGATAACGTCACGATTGCATCTCACCAGACGAGCTGAGAATTTTAATAAACATTGCGGAGTAATTTTCAATTTCGCGATGCACCGCGTTTTGCATCTGTACAAGTGCGTCGTTTTGCTTGACTTAATTATCATGCGCGATATTAATTTTAACAAATACATAGAATATTTATATACATTTCCACAGCGCGGAAAGCGTACATGTGAGTAGAGCATGAAATATATTAATAAAATATATTATATGTAAGAGAGAGAGAGAGAGTAAATATTCAATGTAATAAAATATATAAGCGTAAATGTAAAATTAAATATTTGCTCAATAAACTAAACATTTATTTGTAAAAGTTTAATCTGCAGGCGGCACCGTTTTCACTATAATTTTTTTATTTAATGTTAATTTAGACTTCTGTGTCCAAGTCTATTTGAAAAACCTACGAAGAGTATTCAGAGTGGTATCCATTACCGTGCTGCATCTCAGGAAAATTGTTTTCAAGAACAATCGTACGATTATTCGCAATTCGAAACGAATTCAGAAATACACCGCGAAGCCATAGCTATTGAATCGCAAGGAGGATCCTCTACGATCCGCAATCTTTCGTTTCAGCAGGTGCATTTTATTAGCTGCTCCTTCACAGATAAAAAGCTTGTATGTTTCCACTCGCTAAGTTCTTGCGAATGCAGCGCTTTTCATCGCACATAGAACACACACGGCACGCGCGCGCATTCAATGATCGCGCGCAGCGTTCTCGTTCATTAAGAACATTTCATTTCTTTTTCACAACCGTCTATTATTTCCCCCGTCTGCATCAGACTTTGTCGGCTGAGCCCCGGGATGCGCGCCGCATAGAAAACATTCCGACGCGGGGGCTGCATTTGCAACCCTTATGCACTATCCAAACGCGAGTGCTTTCATCTCGTTGGTTAAATATTTCAGATTCGCCATCGAGCAGCAACATTACCAAAAGCTTGAAATTTCGCCTTTTACCCTGTTTCGCAAAATGTATAAAGCATCTTCCATTATACTCATTTCAAAGTCGTTGATAAGCTTGATAAATATAAAAACCTGGATTTTTTATTTTTATGCCAATTTTTGCCTTTCCTGAGATTGAAAGAAATTCCACGAGTTCATATATTTACGACTGCTTGCATAATACAGCTGACAAAAAGCCCGATGACGGAGCGGCAGAATTTTGGAGATGTTCCAAATACTTTCTTCGTTTTAATATTGCCGATGCCGCAACGCATATGAGAAAACTAATAACTCATTTTGATCGCGGATAGTTTTGCCAAATGATAATATCCTCGATTTATCTCCTTCACCGTCTTGCAGAAACACTAAAAAATACTTCTAATATACATATAATAAGCTGCGCGCAGCACACAATCACTATTTTCATAAAAATGTGACCAAACATCAAAATGTAAACAGATTTTGTATTTTCATCTCATGAATTTAACTGGTAAGCTATCCGTCTATTGTATTGTCATTTGGAAATGATTCGTTATAGCTATATATCCTTGTTGTCTCTGTTCAAAATTCATGTTTGTTTGAGATGAGCGTGACAGAAGCAAGTCACACAATGTTAATATTAATAATTTATCGCTTGGTACGATCAATTTCAAATCTCTTTACGTTATAGGTTTGTTATTTTATTATTTCAAAGTAAATTAAATATAATATTAGATTATAGTTTTTTGGACAGTAATATTGCTTCTCTTGACTTTTTTAAAAATGACATTAAAAAATTAATAAATATCTTTTAATATCATTTAATGGTTAACTTTCCATTGATAAAAAATACATTTTGATTAATTTGTCTATGTAAAGTTATAACATAGACTTTTGATTATATAAAACTGTAAACATCTTACGCGTATTTGTGTAATTACATCTTTTATTAAACAATGTAATAGCATTAAATTTGATGCACACTATACATATCATAAATTTTACAAGGCTGTTTTGTAATTTAAAAAATTTTTATAATTAAGATCAACGCATTAGAAAATATTAAGTATCCATGTTATATCAATTTGTAATTTTAAGAAAAATAGAGTTCTTTCTAATCTCTTCATTATTTCGATTTAGATTCAAAATGTCTTCTAATAAAAAATCTAATCAAAATACTCGCATACATTTTACATAAAATTTTTCCTTTACTTTTAAATAAAAAAAATATATACATACACATATAATATGTACATACATAGCCACTTTTTGAAATTCATCACTGTATATCGCACTCATGTAATAAACAAATGTATTGTATTTTTCATGAATCAATATTCTCGCGTGTTAGATCATGCAATTCAGAGAACCTTCTTTGTATTATAAATGCATGCTTGCCATAAACGGCGTGCATTTTTGAATAAGACACTTCCTCACAAAATATAAATGTCTTCACGAAAAAAAAAATTTTCGCTACCATATAGCTAATCATGATTTGCTAAACTGTGTTTGCTGTCGTGATTATAAATTTCTAAACTACAGCAAAATGTTTGCTGTAGTTTAGAAATTTATAATCACGACAGCAATGAAGTAGGTATCACAGCTAAGATTTTGCTGTCCATATATTACGACTGCAATTTAGTTACCACACGCAGTTTTTAGCTACGGCAGTTACTTTTTTTTTCGTGTTAGAGAAAATAGAAATATTTATAAGAGATTTCCATTTCAGCTGAAAAGTAAATCTCAAGCTATATGGGAAAATGTTTCGTTTCAAAATAATAGAAAGTCTATAAAAAGTAGATTACGGCATGCGTGATATTGCACTACGCATGAAGTGAAATCAGAATAGAAAGGTGCTGTCGCCGATTTTTTTTTTTAGCTACTTAATGAGCGTAGAAATATTTTTTGCAGCAACTTCTCCGAAGTTAATAATCTCGAAAATCAAGGACGCGCGACTGCTCTATTGTCGCAAAATATAGAGCCGGGCACCATTTGCGCAAGAGAAAAATTATTACGTATGGCATAAGCTTTTCTCGAGAAAACGCATGAATATTATTCAAAACTTTCCTCTTTCCGCGTGCGACTAAGTACATTAAGTCTTTCACCTGAGAGTCGCGGTGTAATGTATGGGGTGGCTCACAAAAGAACAAAATACAATTGAGGCTGTGCTCCAATACAAAATTCGGTCCAGATTCATTGTCCGAATTTTATCTTGAATATCGACAAGATTTCTAAGCAGTCACAATTATCTCAAATTCTACAATAAACTGAATAATTCATAAAAATTTACAAATATCGTTTACGAGACGATCCAGTCTCGTACAATATTATACTTTTCACATTGTAGTTCAAAAGAATGAGAAACGTAATAAATTTCGTCGAGCTGGCAGTAGCGTTTCCGAGAAGCGATGGTCGTGTTACCACTCAGTATTGCAGACCCGCGCGATTGCATCCGCGCCAGCCACGATCGATATATTTTTCCCACGATACGTCGAAAGCGCCGGCAAAGGAAAGAGAGAAAGAGCGCGAGAGAAAAAAGCAATTACCACGCGCGGAAATGCTGGATTCTCCGTGAATTGCGGACAGTACCATTGCATCGTTCGTCTTATCTGTTATGAAATATTGTTTTCTCGTATGATAACGCATCGAAAATGATCGCGAACTTCTTTCAATGACTTCGCGTAACCATAATTCACGCACGTTTTCGGTTCGTCTTTATTGTACGCCAGAGTTGGCGTCTAATCGTCGGAAGTGACCGAGAGAAGATCGTGATCCCTGACCCTAAGCTTCGTAATATATTTTCGAAGATATTTGTTTTCGCTGCGCTTATACTTACTCGTGATTCTTCCGCGTCTACTTAGAATGTGATTTTATATACATTCTCAAAATCTACGCCAATATTTATTTTTTCAATTTATCATCATAATTAGCTATCCCTGTATATATATAAAATGTAGAAAATGACTAATTATGATCATAAATTGGAAAAATAAATATTGACATAAATCTTGAGAAAGTAAAATCACATTTTAAGTGTATGGTCACGTATATATATTATGTGTATGTATATATATGTATCTTTTTTATATTTATGTATATATGTACTTCCTTATGTATATCTTCTCTTATACAGGGTCCACCAACGAAAAATTTCCATCCCGTTAATTCTGTAACCAATTGATTTTTGTCAAAAATGCCGATACACGTCAATATTGTTTTCAAGGGGGCTGTATGATTATGATAAATGTAACCATATTACTTCATCCCCTTAATTGGGGTAGCTACCCCCCAAAAAATCTTAAATAGCAATAGGAGTCAAATAATTATCATTTCAAAGGTAATTCTGATTCTCTTCACAGCGGTGTCTATTTGTTTTAATTTGAGTGAATGTTTTTCGAAAAATCGCATTGGGAAATTTTGGGTACAAAAAATTGATCGGCATTTTTGACAAAAATCAATTGGTTACAGAATTAACGGGGTGAAAACTTTTCGTTGGCGGACCCTGTATGTATGTTAATAAAAAATTACTCAATATCTTTACTCTTCTTTTTTTATTAACATAATTCAACATTCTGGCATACACACGTGCGCGTGCGCGCGAAATAAGTTGTGTTGATAAAAAGAAAAAAAAGATTAGATATTTTTCTATATTTATAAGCTCGATCATATTTTCTACGTATTTTTTGTTACAATGTGATATTAAATTCCTTTTCTTAATCTCGCCAAGTTCAGAGCTAATAATAGTCGACGCTCACAGCATCGCTGCTCGCTGGTTCTATAACTAGAGCAGATGGGGAAATCGTTTCTCGATGCGCAATACGGTGCACAGGTAGAAACGCGCGAACCGACCATTAGTTTGACGTTTGACCCAATGACCCGCAATTAACGCGTTCGCGCGAATCGTAACGCGTATAGGTGCCACTTACCTGGCTCGATCTCTTATCGACATTCAAGCGTAAAGTGGCAACCCTATCTAATCGTCTTGTCGCGTAAAAAAGATCGCGAAAGTTGGAGAAATCGCGCAACCAAGCTGATTGCAGGATACCAATTAATTTATTAATTAATCGGAAGTGCACAGCACTCTTGCGAAACGTGAAGATCTCTTACCTTAACTGTGCCGCGTAATTGCTGTGATAGGTTCCATGCCTGACCCGCAAATAGATCGTTCTGTAATACAAAGAGGAAGTGAATAAAAAATCTGTTACAGAAAATTAATTTAGAAAAAAGATATCTATACACTACCGCTCAAAAGTTTGGAGCACTCTATAGTTTTTAGATAAAAACACGATTCTTTACAGATACAATTATTTTATTGAAAATATCAATTTTTATTTTTGAACGTATACTGTTGGAATAAAATTTAAGATTTAAACAATATAAACTTTCGTACATTTACAATCTTAGTAAATAAAATTGACTAAACTTTCTTTTCAAAATTTAGAGAGGCTCCAAACTTTTGAGCGGTGGTGTATATGCGCGTTTATTATTAAGAATTAAAAGGCATAACAATCGTACACGGAGAAAATTTTATATTAAAAATTACTATACTCTATAAAAATAATTTATAATTCCAGCAGTGGTCCACGGCTACTGCCATACATAGTAATTTTTAATCAAATTTTCTCCGTGTAAGATATATTCTTCCGTATCTGTAACGTGTCTAGACCGGAGCTAATTCGATGTCATCTCCATTCACTGTAATATAATATAGTACGTTTATATTTCTCCGGATGATCGATACGGATGTGAAAACAGCAATGGTGCGAGAAATAATAATCCGCTGCGAGAGAGACGCCGTCGTAAAGGCGCGCGCACTCTCCGCCAAAGACGCCACCAAAAATAAACGCCGCGCGTTTGGTTAAACGGGCATTTGTGTATACACGCGAAAGCATCTGCCCGCAGTCAGTCACCTATTTCTGTGGAAGCGTTAGCAGCGCAACGGCGCGGGCGGTTCAGCGGGGGTGTCGGATGTCATGGGGTTTGCGTAACCGCTCGCTCGCGGCCACATTTTTAATCCGGCGGCGTGTGTAAATCATGCTTTTAGCGCCGGGAAATCGTTGCTCCTAGGTAAGTGCTCGCACCGTTAAAAGTGCTCGTCGGCCGAGAAGGAGCCTGGAAGCCGCACGCCGCCCGCCATCGACCGACTCCGACAATAATGTAATGGGGAAGTTTAATGGCCGTCACTGTGGGCAACGTGCACCGTCGTACGTGCAATAACAATTAACGACAGAGGGTAACAGATGTTGGCTCGCGGGGTTCACGCGCAGCCAGGAGCAGCCATGGGGTTGGACGAGGTGACGGAGCGAGAGGGAGCTTTTTGTTCTCTCACGGCGATGGGACATTTTGCAAAGGCTCCATTTGTCGGCTCGTTAAACGAAAACGCGTTATACACGCCGCGACGAATTACATTTATGTTAGATCTCGGTATAATGCAATATGTGCGTGCGGTGCGCGAGAGGAAGATAAATGTGAACGGCGATGAACGAGCCAGTAAATATATTCACTCGACCTACATTTATCTTCTGCGTTTTTATATGCGGAGTAATGTAATTGTAGATCTTTTTTACGAGTACATGTTACTACGAAGTTTTAATTGCTGCTTGGTATTGAATTTTATAATGCTATAGTTTGTTAGAAGCAGTAACGTTAAAAATAAGAATGTGTACTTAACGTAATTGAAAAATTTTTTCATAACAATGAAGGAGACATTGTATTAAAATCAAATTAAAGTAACAATTACTATTTTTAGCTCAGGAAACGTTTCCGAAGGTCGAGATACTGATTACGTGCGACAGTCAAGCAAATATTGGTTAAGCATATGCTGCGCCTAGTAAACAATTAAGTTCCACGCGAAACTGGGTGTGGTAAGACACGCGTTGCGTACAATAGATGGGGATTCAATGGCGCATAATAATAGCAACGAGAAAAATCAATGGCGTGTAATATACATTTTACCTTGTCGCGTCATATAGTATGCCGGACATACATAGTATTTCTGAACTGATGGTACAATAAGAAAAGGAATAATTCCTCATGAAAAAAATAGATTTAAAAAGTAAATTTATAACTTTTTTATGCAAAACTTCGTTGTCAAGTAAAATAATTTTAAAAGTTGGAAAATCAATAACGTATTCTTTATTAACTTTATTAAGCTTAAACGATCTGTGCCATGGAATTCATCTCGATGGAGGCTATTAACATATAAATTTAAAAAATACATTATTCCATTTTACAAAACAATTAAAAATAATTTAAGTTATTAAAGGTTATATGTAAAATCAAAATCACCTTTATTCTTTCAATATGTTGTATTTTTTGTACGTATCTTGACAACTATCGAGACGAATTCGTTGATGTATCACACCAAAGTCCTTAGAAATTATTCAAGTATAAAAAGATGATTTTCAGAATCACTTTCTTGAAAACGAAACGCATGGAAAAGATTTTGTTCTATATTTTATATATCTACTTATCATTTTGTAAGGAATTATTTACTTTTCAGTTGTATTAATAATTCAGAGACGCTCTGCTTGTAAATAAGAGAAGAATTATGGAGATTTTATACGTAATTATAAAAACCGAGAAGAATCTTCAAGACGCGTCGTTATCACCGAGTGCACTTGAAACAAGTTCGCCGTACTATTTATCTCCGGGAGAGAAATAAATCGAGGTTTCTAGCGGCCGAAGAAATTCCGAAACCCTTAATTAAACGAGTAGACGGCTTTAAATTGTTGATTCGGAAATTTGCATCGTGTGCGCCGCACGGCGCCGGGCGAAACGCTCCCGTTGTTCTGCTCCGGGGTAAACACCCGCCTGAAGAACACACAACGGGAAAAGTGACGGGAAACGGCGACGGTGTGCGTGCGGAAGCCGGAGCGGAGAAAGGTGCCGCGATCGGCGTCGGTGGAGGATATCGATCACGAAACATTTGCATGGAAATTTCTTGCGGCGGCGAAACGCTACTGGTTATATTTCTTCCCGCGACCGGAAACTTTGATTCGATTCACTCGTCTAGGATATATCACTCGGTGAGGAATCGATCTCATGGATCAAAAGATGGACGATAGATAAAAATTAATTCTTTCAACTTTTTTAGGGACAACTGTTTTAGTCACTATTACAGTCAATCGCACAAGAGAGATCAAAATATCTGAATGAAAAATGGAAAACAACATCGTTACGTCATATATTAGTCATTTTAATTCTCCAATATTAATGCGAGGGAAAATATACAGTACATCATGAAACAAAATCCTCGCGGCGAAATTTTATTTTATCTGTCAAAATTTTGTGCTATGTAGTCGAAAAATATGGCAGTCACTATCTGTTTCATATAAAATTAGTTAAGAGCATGCCAAGACGTTTAATAAAAGTATAATCGCTAATAAAGAGTGGACCTACTGTTAAATAAGAAAAAACGTAAGTTTGTGTATGTGTGTTTTAAATGCACTTAAATTTTTATACATCAAATTCTTTTTAAAACTTTTTTGTAAGTTTCAAGTATATGCTCTTATGTGGCATATTGTTAAATAATTATTAACTGTAAAATTACAGCTAAATAAAGCATATTAGAAGGAAAAGAAGAAAGAGAAAGACAGAGAGAAATAATTTCGTTCAAAATATCTATATAAAAGATAAAATATTTTTTAGATATTAATAAACTATTGGTATTGTTATTGATTAAATATATATGTTCAACAAGTCTTAATAAAACTTAATAAAATGCTCACATTTCTTTATTATCTTCGTGCGACCGGAAACAAATACGGTTACTTTTTGAAGATTTACTAAGAAAGATCGGTTTTATAGAGTTGGCTAATTAATCAATTCAAGCCACAACGAGTGAACAAAAAATTAATTAAGCTCCACTGAAAAGCGCGATGAGACAAAGGCGAGTCTCTAATTTGAGAAACGTACTTTTGACAGATTCTTTTTTCCTTCATCGCATATGCGCACGCGCGAAGTTAGGACAGCTAATTAAGACAAAACCCTCGGCAGTGTCTCATAGTGAGTTAGTACAGATTCACAAAGCTTGCGGTCTGAGGTAAAGCAAAATTAACCCTTAATCTCTCTCGTTAATGTGAGAGAAAGAAGGGGAGAAGGGGGAGAGAGAAAAAGAGAGATAGGGGGGAAGAGAAAGAGAGGCAGGAGCTTTAATACAACCGAGAGAAATTTCAATTTCCAGAATTTCCAGTTAATTAGTTTTTCCTTAGAAACTAAATTAATTAAATCAAATATGTAACTCTGCATTAAATTTTGATGAAGATTCAGGTAATTCTTTCATTGCCGGGCTGAATAACGCGGGTCAATAATAGTTAACGCCGAGATCCAATTATCTTTTACAGCCGAAAGACGATAAAATGGAGTTGGGTATGGCGTAGGCAGGCGTATCGTTTAGGCGATGGTCGACGACGAATTAACTCTTTCAGATCTCTCTTACGAGCTTACGTCACTCTCAATCTGCCACTCGGTCAGAGGTACACGCACGCTCGCACACGCACACGAATACGCGTTTGACACACTGCGTTAGGAGACTTTTACCAGCGTGTGTACCGCTATGAATAACCCGAGTGAATCGGGTCACGTTCAATGTTTTTACGTTTCTTTTGCAAGAGGGATGTTACGGGGGCGACGTTTGCGCAACACTCGAGAAATATGAAAATATCCAAAGTGCTCCTTTTTCCTTCGAACTAATTCTATATTTCCGTTCTACCATTTCAGCCAAAATATTGTACGTAAAATGTTTTTAATAATGCCAAGGTATGATTTAACGCATATCGTACAAAAAGTGTATGTGTTCGAAACACATCATCAATCTTCGTCTCGTGTGCATTTTCGATGTACTACCGGATCATACAAAATACGTTGCATAAAATGTTCATTAATTATAATTGCCCTTCACCGCAGATTCCTATCTCGCATTCCTATGAAACTATTTCGAGTTCAGCTGCTGCGGATTTATGGATAGGGAGAGTTGGGTAATATGGGGTAGGGGGATAATATGGCTTTCTTCTCCCCGTATCTTTCGGGGTTACGAGTTGCCTCCATCTGTAACTTTTGTGGAACTTTCATGGAACTCAAAAGAGACACTACAGTTGGCAACTTCATTGTCCTTTCCATAATGTTAACGAATCACCTTCTTTTTCCTTTAAAATGTTCCTATCATTAAAATGTTCCTACTTTAATTACTAAACTATTACTAAACTCTTCTAAAAATGATAATTAAAACTTGTTGCTTGAAATTAACAGTCTAATATAAATAAACAAGTATAAAGCAAATGCGCATAATTCTATAATGAGTCTAATTACATCATGTCTTTATTTTTCTAACCAGTATTTTACTGACTTTCTCACCACTCGTAAGATCCTCGTTGAATTAAAGATATTACACGTTTACCTGTCCTATATATGTACTTTCTCTAACTCAATCTAATTCAAACAATGTAAATTCCTCAGCGTTAAGTACGATAACGCAATTTCTCAAAGGTTCGTGAGAAAACCATCGATAGATAAGATCAAGCAAAATACACTAACTTGTAAAATACACTAACACAAAATTAAGTCGAGAGCACATCTCAAAATCAACGTGGAACAATAAAATTTTATCTTTACGAAGAGTGATACGCGAGATAATGTTGCGAAAATAACGCAATAAATCGAAACGCATTTCGTGTTACCCCACCCTGTGCACCGCGATATTTCGCCTGTTTCGCGTCGACGAGCGATCTCTCCGGGCACAGACGAACGTGTGAACGCCGAAACCTTTTATGACAGCTTGATTATGGGATTACGGGATTACGTGTCGCGGGCAAGCGTATTTAAAATCCGAGTGCAAACCCCGAGTGAACATCTGCGTCTTCGCGACCCTTTTTTCCGCGCCCTTTCGTCACGCACGAAACGAGCGCACGCTGCGTACGTACGTGTCTACTTCCTCTTTTTCTCTCTTCCTCCTTTCCGTCTCGCTTTCAGGCTCGTTGGCTTTCCTTTGTTCCCGCGGTGAAACGGAGTGACCGGGAGAGGAACATGAATACGAGCCGTCGCAAATGAATCGGGCGCGCGCTTGTGCACCGAGTCTAATTTTAAGCCACGACCGTAACCTGTTCGCTTACGATCTCCTTTATTTCTTCCCGTTGGGCAGGCCCCGGGAGAGGAAAAAAAATATTAGCACTGACTGCGCGCAAACCAACGTGAAAAAGCCGCGGCGAAGAAAAGCCGCTCTTTCGTTTACACGCCGGTCGCGTTGCTTAGACCAGCGTCTTTCCTTCTTTTTCTGCCTCTCTCTCTTCTTTTTCACGAAACGATCCACGTTAAATTAAAAATTGAGCTGCGAAGGTTCGCGAGAAAATCTTCGCGCGATAGATAAGAGCGTGTAAGGTATTTTCTTATCCAAAATGAAGTCGGGGATACATCTCAAAATTCCACGTAGAATAATAAGATTTTATCTCTATGAACTAGCATGCGAGATAATTGTCGATCTGCTCGACTCTCGGCTCGACTCGATAACGTGCGGATGAGTCGACGACAGCGATTGCGAGGTATGATACAAGCTCGGATTTATCGTCCGCGTGATATTCAACGTAGATTACAGTGCTTCAAGTAAGAGTTTAGACACCGTTTAGATAATTTTTGATTGACCCACCATATGTTCCAGACTATCTACAAAGAAATTTACCGTTACTATATTTTACTTTCTGACTGACCCGCCATACGTTTCAGACTAACTACAAAGAAATTTACCGTTATTATATTTTACTGTTATTTATTTTACAGACTTATTATAGCAATAACAATATTTATACATATGAGCTATTGAATTAAACCCATTTTTATTAATAACCTGCATAGGTGCACTGAAAAAAAAATTTGTTGAAAAACTAAAATATTTAGTCCGATACGTTCAACTAAAACATTAGTTGGTTTAACTGAACATTAGTTAAATTAAAAAGGTATAGTTCATTTTTTAATCAAGAATTAGTTAATTTATCTAATGTTCAGTTAAACCAACTAATGTTTTGGTTGAACGTATCGGACTAAATATTTTAGTTTTTCAACAAATTTTTTTTCTTAGTGTGCTTAGCTTACTTGAATGTTTTTAAAAAGCGTACCACAGTTAATCTGAAAATGGCGAACGATGTGTCCAAATTCTTACTTGAGAAACTCTAACGTAGATGAGAGACGGATGACGCACAGCGGGGAACGCAGTTCGTCCAGGAGCGCCTTCGCGAGTGATATCACTCGCTCTCCTACATGCCGAACGTCGTCAACATCCGCCGGTGCGTGCGTCGAGCACGACTCGCGTCTGAGCGAGAGGTGTGATTCACGTCGTCATTATGTATTATCGAGGTAATTGCGTTATGTAAGCCGAGACTGCGCGCGGATTACGTTCTCTCTTTCTCTCTCGAGGCAGCTTGTATCGAAACCAATTCCAGTCGCCGCCGCCGCGGAAGAGAACGTTCACTTCTAACTCTCTCAGCTCGTACCCGAGAGTCAAGATTTAAAACCTACTATAAATCTCGCAAATACTTATTTGTACTTCGATAATGCTCCTTGGCCTTGCATGTTTTTTTCTTAAATTTGCTAATTCCTTCTTATCACTTCTGTTTAGCCTTTTTGTTCTACTGAATTTAGATTTAAAAATCTCTATTAACCTTCAGACTGCCGGGAAAGCCACTTTTGTGGCTCTGAACAAATCTCAAAATTCTGCGCAATGTGTATGTGTTATTTATATAGATGAATTTTTAGGAAAAAAGAACACTATTTTAATGAAAAAAAGCCGGCAGCGTAAAGGTTAATGTTGCAATAGACCTAGACCTCCTATCTTTGTTCTTACAACTTCTGTTTCTTTACCCGTTTTAAGTCTTCAAATCCTATATCACAGTATTCAACTACAATTAAAAATACTAGCTTCTTTCACGTAGAACACAACTTTCATTATTTTGGACTAATGTAATCAGTATTAAGATATAAAATACTGACAAATATGCCTAATATTTTATTCCAGTTAAAAATATAATAAAGTGAAAAACGTTACGGAAAAACTAAAAATTAGTATATATGTAAAAGTAATTTTTATATAATAAACAATAAATAATAACACAATAATGATTAGAACCGACGAAATTGTCAAATATATAAGTATGAAGCCAAATGTCGGTCAACCGCGGATCTTGGTGCGTAATAATTATTTTTGTGAATATTCCTAATCATGCAAACTGCGCGCCGCATATTCGTCGGTCTTGAAACACAGTCCTTACACGAAGTCGGAATAATTAATTCACATATTAAATAGACGAGCAATTTTAATTTTTGATGCTCACTAGCATCTATAAGATCCCCCCGTCCCCCCATTCCCCGAAAAATAAATAATAAACAATAAATTTTATTAATAAACAATAAAATTAATAAAATAATAGAAAAAAAGAAAATCAATTGTCAACTTATTTAGAAATTAATTTTTACGAGATTATTTAATATTTATTTATCGCACACGTTCTATCTGCAGGTAAATAAATTACATACTTAATGCATTACTTTTTAAAATTAAGAATAAAATTGCATGCATTAAATGCAGCTAGAATATGTGAGATAAAGGAATATAAAATAAATTTTCAAATATCCGATTCCTAAAAATATCTAGCACCTAAAGTCCCTTTGAAGATTCTAAGAAAATCCTCTTTTGATCTTCAACATACAAAAAACGGACATAAGTAACCATTCATAATATCAAAGGAGAACAACAACCCCTATATAATATCATATCTCGAGAACTTATATTAATCCTCCACACAGAAAAAAAATGCTGTTGCTTCAATTAAAGTCTACGTCACGGGCTGCCACAAACATAAATAGTTCATTCAATTGTATTATGATTGGACCAAATATCTAGATTATTCTTTTAATAATGTAAATATTTGGTCCAATCACAATACAATTGAATGAACTATTTATGTTTGTGGCAGCCCGTGACGTAGACTTTAATTGAAGCAACAGCATTTTTTTTTCAGTGCAAGTTTGATAAAACTTACAGATTTAATACAGAATTAAAATTTCGGCTCGGGTAATCGTCAAAAATAGACATTGAATCTCGACACGTCACCGATGTGTCTGGAACTCAATACACCGATCTACTAAGATTAGATTCGTCTAGAACGCATGAATTCAACGAGGTTTCGTCGCGTTTCAACGCAGTTTCAAAAACAAACCCAAGTTTGTAAAATTTAGAATAATAAGATGTCAACAAGTTATCCGAATTTCATAAACAAATTGCGAAAATGTTTCATTCATATCTGGAGTACTGAAGTCTTACTGGTAATTATACTGCAAAATTGCAATAAGTAAATAAAAGCGCTGAATTTTTCGATTCGTTATATGTATTTAAGATTACCACTGTAATTTCTTAAATGTTTATTACGGCATAATCCGTAAATTTTTACGATTAATTGGATTAAAGAGGGTATAGTTTAAAATCGTGATAGAGTGTCACCCCGCGGCACATGCAGTTAATGGAACGCGTTTATTTCGAGATCCGTATCGGAGCGCATATTGCCTTCACCAAGTCACGGATCGTAAACGATAAGCGAGCGTAGCGTATATAACGTCCGAAACGTCGCGAGCAAACTTGCCCGGCGTTTCGTAGCGTTCGCGAGGAAAGTAGTATCGAGCGATCATCGACAGCGCGCTTCTGCATTCGACTGATTCGACTGCGGAGCAAATCACACCAAAGCCCAACCGACGATCGGGAACGCTGAACGTGCACCTTCCGGACTTTCGGACACTTCGGCATTCCGTATTCTCGCTGTACAGTTAACATTCTAATCTGAGCTTGTTTCGCAAAATGTCAGTCAGACCACTTCCAGCATCGACTGTCTCCGTCTTTCGAACGGCGTTGTCTTTCAAAGGAACGCGAGGCATTCGACTAAATTGAAGGATTTAATTTTGCATTGTATACTGAAGAAAAGAATGCTTTAAAAAAAGAGACAGCGCTCACATTGTATTCTGAAGAAAAGAATGTTTTAAAAAAAGAGACAGCGAAAGCGACATATATAACTCCAATTTTGGACTAGTATCAATTTTACTTCTACAACTTTTAAGACGAGTTTCTAGAATTTTTCGATTTAGAACAAATTTATTTATCGCTAATGGACCCAATCTTCCTCTCTATATTGTTATTTAAGTACTGAAGAGGACTCGAATTGTCGAAACATCTGTGCTGTTTTCTTATTTATAATTGTTCAAATAAAGATCTCCTTGCACACGTTAACCCAGAGCTCGCTTTTTATTGGCTTTTATTTCTCTATTTATTTATATCTTAGAGTCTTTGTCAAATTTGATTTATTTATTTCCTACAATTTTGGAGGCAAATATTCACGAAATATTAACGTTCGTATCACTTAAACGAATCACTTAAACAATTTGAACACGAGGATCGCGCTCGATGTTAAAACGTCTATTTACTAGCGAAGTATCTTATCTGCTCATTTGCATGACTTAACTTCTCCGAGCGCTTTTAAAACCAAATTTTATGACTATCTTTCGACGCTTGAGTCACTCGTTACCATGTAAATAACGCACTTATTTGTTCGGTTACGGCTCTAGAACTGTACTACGTCCTACAGTTTTATTACAGCTTTTGCTCGCCTTTCGTGCATTACTGTTAAATTTATAATGTTAAATTGAACGAAATTTGAGTCATTTATAACTATTCCTATCAGTCGCCACTGCTCCTACCTATGGGTTATATATACTCCTATGGGTTGATTTGCTGTGGTAGTTTTTTAACCACATATGTATTTTGTGTTAAAATAACAAAATTTTAACATACGTGAAAGTTAAGAATAACCAAATATGATTTAACCCAAGAAATTGATTAGAGGAACCAATTGGGGTTCCTCTCTTAGCATTTATCAGGCAGGTTGTCATTACTCCTATCAAATATGTTATTAATTTAGCTAGAACAATTAAGCCAAATAATTTAACTCAAGGAATGTGTTAAAATGGCTCAAATTTGGTTTACTATTTACTGTCACATAAGTCAAAACTAATTCAACCAAAAATAGGTTGATTTAATGTGGTTGTCTTTTAACTACATATTTTGCGTCAAAACAACAAATTTTGACACAAAAGTGAAAGTTGAAAATAATCAAATATGATTTAACCCAAGAAATTGGTTAGAGGAACCAATTGGGGTTCCTCTTTTAGCATTTATGAGGCAGGTTGCCGCTACTCCTAATATGTTATTAATTTAACTAGAACAATTAAGTTAAATAATTGAACTCAAGGAATGTGTTAAAATGGCTCAAATTTGGTTTACTATTTACTGTCACATAAATCAAAACTAATTCAGCCACAAAAATGGATCAATTTGCAATAGTTGTTTTTTTCACATATTTTGTGTAAAAATAACAAATTTTGACACAAAAGTGAAAAGCTAAAAATAACCAAATATGATTTAACCCAAGAAATTGGTTGGAGGAACCAACTGATCCCTCTCTTAGCATTTATGAGGCACGGGCATGTATAATAAATTCATCTATTTGACGTGCGAAAATCAGTGGGGCTATTAAGAACAGCTGGCGCGGGCTGCGGCCGCGTTTCAACGCGGCGCGGCGCGGATTCGGGACGCCGCGGACGCGAGCGAAGCGAGAGACGCGTCGCGCCATTTCGCGCGTCGCGCGATCGAAGAATTACGTCGCTCCGCTCGGCTCGGCTCCGCTCGGCTCCGCTCCGCCTCGTTCCGAAGTGATTTGCGGCAGCCGGCGAGGGCGGAGGGTCCTCGATTTGAACGCGCGTACGAGCGGCCTCGACGTCGCGCCGCGCCGGAACGCGGTGAAAAACGCGCGGCGAGAACGCGCGTCGGCGACGGCGACGCTCGTTATTGAGCGGGCCCGAAAACGCCGCGCTTTCGTTCGTGCGCGTGCACGTACGGAGGACGACGCCTCGGCGCGTCGCGACGGCGGCGTCGCGGGCGCGCGCGCGCGCGCGCGCGTCGTTCCTCTCCTTACCTTTTTTTTAGCGCGAAAGTCGCGTCTCGCGCCCGGGTGCCTCGCGACGATGATGATGATGATGACGACGACGACGACGACTACGACAGCAGCAGCAGCAGCAGCGGTGGCAGCGATGCGGTAATCCAATATGGCAGCCTACACACATGTCAAAACAAACGCACCGATGCGGGAGCGGAGCATGCCGACCGGGACTCCGTTTGCTCCGAAATTCGAATTGTCCTTTCGATCCTCTCGGCCGTCGTTTCCTCCGACGCCGGCACGTGCCGACGCGGCGCGTCGCGTCGCGTCGCGTCGCGTCAAACCGTCAGGATCACTGTCGTCGCGATACGAATGCGCGAACGACGTACACGAAGCGAAAGGGAGAGAGAGAGAGAGACAAGGGGAAAAAAGGGAGAAGAACGCGCTGGCCTCGAGCGCGGTACACGACACATACGCTGCGAGCGCCCGCCACCGACTGGCAGCAGCCTGCGAGACGCGCCAGCCAGGCAGCGGCCGCAGGACGACAGGGGGGAGGGGAGGTCGGCGAGACCTCAGTGGCGCTCAACCGAGACGGGCGACCCTGGCTCTCGACACGTCTTGACACTTATTGTGCCGCGTATACCGCGTATAGAAAAATTGTTGCAAATAAAACAATATATTTTCATGTAGACGGTATAAGCAATATAAAGTGTTATAAGTTGGACAGCTATAAATGCAAAGGAAGAGCAATTAAATGCTAAAATAATAAATGTATTTGACTGTGGTATTAATTATGAAGATATTTAATAGTAATTGCAACTGAAAAATCGAAATTGCAAACGAAATGCAAATCTCCGATGTCTGATAATCCATAAATTACTGATTGTTTACATAGATGACACGTTAAATAGTAAGTAACAGCGAATTTGATCACTCGCACTACACTGGATTGATGGACATTAAAAGCTGATATAAACATATCTAAATGCAGTGGTATGATATAATCAGTTTAACGATGAAATCATTAATGTTCTACTAAATAACATGATAATATTATTGATTATTTGTACAGTCGTATAAAATATTTATGTGCTTCTACGTTTAAATAATTTCATGTATAGCAGCTTTTAATATGCACTAATCCAGTGTAGTGCGAGTGATCGAATTCGCTATAAGATATCGTTTTTAAACAATTTTTGAATGATATTTTTTCATTATCGCCATATATTTCAGACAAACTACGAAGAAATTTATATTTTACTATTATTTCTTTACAGATTTATTTATTATAGTAATAATAATATTTTATACATATGAATTATTGAATTAAATTCGTTTTATTAATAAATGTATCAATAATATGTATTAATAAATTGCATAAATATTAAATTGATTTAAACATTTTTTAAAGCGCAACATAGTTAGTCTGAAAATAGTGGATAGTGTCTAAACTAAGCAGTAAGACTTAAACAGTAAGCAAACTGACCAATCAGCGCTGAGAGTTTTAAAATGATAGCCTTACATTTTCCACAATTCTCAATTGTGATCAGCCAATTTGCTTACTGCTTAAGTGTTGTTGCTTACGTTTTTCTGTATGCCATGGGCTTTACTTGAGGAATTCTACCGACACCCTTCGCCCTTATTTACACGTTCTCTTCCGCGCATTGATTCATCTTTCTCACACTCTTTTTTCAAATGCATTCCTTATGCCTTATGCAATGCTTCTTTCATGTTTGCGTGTCTGATCACCTTGAACATGTTTATCGCACGAAGATTTAATAACCAAAACGAAAAGTTAATAATTCCTCAATTAACGCATTCATTTTTAAGGCACAAGATTTATCTTGTATAATCTTTAATTTCGGATAAATAATATTTAATGTCAATAGACAAATAAAGATAAGTGTGTAATAGGAATAGAAATTTTTAAAAATTTTATTATTTTTTCAATTATTTTAGAATAGCACGATTTCGAGATCATTGATTCAAATGTATTTATTTCCTTTTTTCTGTATATGTGTTTTTCAATTTATCAATTTTTCATGATGGCTTGTTACATGAAAATAATGCCTTTATCGCTATAATTCTTATAATATCGATCTTAAGTATAACAAAATAATTACTAGTAGGAGAAATCAGTTCCGTGAACGGAGTAGCACGACGATTAAAGCGTTAACTACGGCGTTGCGGCCGTGTTGCGCTCAAACTTGCCAAAACACAATAAAATAATTACGCCTAATATAATACGCAAGTAACGAGAAGGTACAAGAAGCTACGGATGGTAGTAAGACGGCGTGCAGAAGTTACCGCGCAAAACCAGCAGCATTAACCGAAAGGCAACCAGAACGAGAGTCATCAGCAAAAAGCCTTGCTGTTGCAAATCTTGGTAGATGTAGGCGCGAAGGCCAATCAAGAGAAAGAAAACTTATGCGCACTTTTATTTTTAATAACAGTCTTGAACTTTTTTATACCTTCCACGTGTCTTAAATATGTAAATTAATTCTATAAGGTATATAAATTAGCGTTTCTAGACTCAAGTATTATAGACACGATATTATTCTACAATGTGTTTGGTGTTTAACTTGTATATACTCAGTTATTTTTTTAAATAATAGATATAATAATTATATAAAAAAATTTTTTAAATAAAAATTCTTTAACAGTTGTAATGGGAGGGAGTTGGGGGAGGGGGAGAATCTTATAGATGCTTTAGCACACCGAAAAAACGATAAGGTTGCCACAACCACAATAATAGTAATATTTGATACAACCACGTCCTGTGGTTGTCACATTCACATTGTTTTGTGTAGTGCATCTATATGTATGTTTGTCTCAACATTCACTATGTTTGCT
>NJRP01000042.1:1017963-1067557 GCA_003063835.1 Aphaenogaster floridana | reverse complement strand
CACACACACACACACACACACACACACACACACACACACACACACACACGCACACACACACACACACGTGGTCGTGTCATTTAATGTCCTGTCCCACATTTTCGTGCGGCGCGTTCGTTCGGTTCGGAGCGGATCCGCCGCTCGTTTCCCGCTTAGACGATAATTCAGAGTGGAAGGAAATCGATGCGGGACGGACGTCCCCGAGGGTACGCGAAATTCGTCGCGGGTTTACGGACGACGAGACTGCCGCCGGTGCGTTTCACGTCGATCGCAAAATGCCGGGCCAGATGTTCGCGCGCGATTTTGTTTTGCGAAACGTTAACGAGCGTGCGCAACTGCGACAGCCGTTCTCGGGTTTTCGTGATTAGGCACGAACGGCGGAATTACCGTTTCTGCGATTTACTCGCGATATTCGTTGATCAAGGGTTCGCGATATCCAGATTAACCCTTTGGAGTCCGAACTTATTTCAGCATTGGGATATATGTTATCTAGCCATTTTTAAAGGTTTATCGGGGCGCTGAATACAAAAATGAGGTTGAAATATAAAAATTTAAAATGGCGAGTCCAATATGGCAGATTCAAGAAATAAAATATCAAATTGTAACGAAATTGTTTGTTATAGGGTTACTGAATACAAAAATAAAAACTTTTGTAAAGAAGCGAAAAATTGTAAGAAAAAACTATTCAACAGACAAATATGATCAGACATGAAATGTTATATAAAAATTAAAAAGATTATAACAATTATTTTTAATATATATTAGTAAATAATATTATAATAAATGTTTTATCAATAAAATTGGATATTCATAACATGGATATTGATAACAAGACATATATTGGTAAAAGTTATGTAGAAGAATTCATAAGTTCACGCATTTGTAAGTATCAATCAATAGCGTTTGTCCATTAATAATTATTTCTATATCATTGAAATAGAAAGACTTGAAAATTACGCGCATTTATACATTATATATAAATATATATAGTTTAATTATATATAGTTTAAATATCATCAGAAATTTATGCCATTAATTATATTTGAGTAATCGCCATGCGAATGTAATACTATGCATCATATCGAATCTTTCATGATTAGTCAGAGAATTTTCTGATTTTATTACGTAAATAATTTTTATATTTTATATTTGTATTTATCACAATATTTTTAAATTAAAGTTTGAACAATTTTCTTTAAATCACAGAAGAGATTTGTTTCGACTCAACTGGCCAATTTTTAATTTAAATTAATATATCGCGAATCGCGACGTTTTTCGACCATGGGTTTTGCAAAGAATTCTTTACATTAAAATCAATTTCACTCTCTTTAGAAAGAACCAAAACCCATGTCGAAAAATGTCGCGATATATTAATTTAAATTAAAAATTGGCCAGTTGAGTCGAAATAAATCTCTTCTGTGGTCTAATATTTACTGGCAAAGAATATCCCATCTCTTATTAATTTTCTTTAAAATGAGCTCTAGTTGAACTGAATAGCTTATATTTACTAACGATATGATTTTTTTTAACACGCTGGTACATATACTCGGAGAAAATTTTATATTAAAAATTACTATGTATGGCAGTAGCCGTGGACTATTGCTGGAATTCTAAAAATTTTTACTATGTAAAACAATGAAAAACATAGTAAAAATTTTTAGAATTCCAGCAATAGTCCACAGCTACTGCCATACATAGTAATTTTTAATATAAAATTTTCTCCGTGTACAATGTATCACCGGACCTGAAAGGGTTAATCTCGAGCTCCCGCCCCATTGCGGATTTTTCAAATCCTTATTCCGCTTTATTTGCCGAGATATCCGGTCTGAAACGAAAATTCCAAGCACGCAACATTTTGCCGATACTGACAATGAGTTTCCCGATGCGTGCTGCGCTCCCGGTCTGACTACATCGCTGCGTGTCAAGCGAACTTTCGTTTTCCTGTCGATCGCATATCGTGTGCATGGAGCGCGGAGAAACGGATATTGTATTTTACACATCTAAGGAACCGTGCGCGAAGTATATGTTTAATCCACAATAGAGTAATTGTAGACACGCGTTATGTCGGCGTATCTTTACGAGCGCCGCGCTCTATTTCGTACGCGAATTCCTCGAGCGTTAATAATGAGCCCGGTAGTGGTAATAGGCCATTAATACGTTCGCTCTCTGTCGATCTCTGGATCTCAAGAGTCTATTTTGATAGGTAATATCGTAGGTAGTATCGTATACGCGTTGCATCCCACACGATTTTTAACAACAGGCGGTACCGTTAATCTGAAAAATATCGACAGAACATAGCAAGACGCGAGTATAACCAACGATTCTTTCCTTAACGAGCTGATCATAAAAACCGAATGTAAACTGTGTAAAACGGAAAGTTAAGCAGAAACTAATTGGCAAGAAAACGGAAGCAATTAAAGAGTGGAGAATGTTAAATGGATTCGTGTCCTCTCTTCTGTTGCTGATACAGCGACAGAAGTCAAGAGAGATCAATGTAGTCAAGAGATGATAAATTACTGCCGTCTCGTTATTCTGCAAGTGGAATTCATAGGCTGCAGACAAGCCAGACTAATCGAGGATCGTTTTCTCAATCTCCTTTTTTTCTCTTTGTACATATAGAAACGTTTTTCGAAGAGAGCTCTAAGAGCTACCTTATGTGCGAGCTCAATAATTCGCCGTTCGATAATCGTTATTTTTCGATAGAACATCACAGAATGATCTGGAAATCTATATTCATTTTTATAACAGCGGAAAACGTGACTATGCGTTTTCGAAAATGGAAACGTGCAGTTATTAATTATCCCTTTAGCTGCAGCGCGCTTTAAATGACAACTGTTGTGTAGACAATAGTTATGGATCGGTTGCTGCGTCATTGAAATCAGTGCTGATCAAGTAGTTCACGCGTCCAATGCAAGACGCTTGCTTATGGAAGTAATATCATTTGTTTCAATCGTTGTTAGGCAACACGCCCCTGGTGAAAATTTTTCTCATTATTTTTATACGAATTGGAACACTTTTCAGAAATACTGAGAAAATGTACATCTTTTTTTAGAATTTTTCATATATGTGGTTTCTGAAATATTCTAAGGTTCGTATAAAAAAATCTGAGAAATTTTTTATAAAGTTATAAAATTACACAGAGAAATTCTGAAATTTACATAAAAATTCTAAGAAAAATTGTATAACCCTGATGAAAACTTTTCTTACAATTTTTCATTTAATTTTTCAGAATTTTTATGTAAATTTCAGAATTTTTCAGAATTTCTGTATAATTTTCTAACTTTATAGAGAATTTCTCAGATTTTTTTATACGAATCTTAGAATATTTCAGAATCCACATATATGAAAAATTCTAAAAAAGGATGTACATTTTCTCAGTATTTCTGTGAAAAGTGTTCCAATTCGTATAAAAATTATGAGAAAAATTTTCACCAGGATAGTATGTTTGCAAAGATATCAGTTTAATAAAAATAGAAATGTATTATACTACGCTAAATTTATATGGACGTATATATACGCCTTTCGTAAATAAACGGCTACTTTTTCAGAGCGTATATATACGTCTTTCGTAAATAAATGGCTACTTCCTCAAAACGTTACAGCTAAAGGATTAAAGCAATCGTATACCGAAGATATAAAATATTTACTCGTGATCTTGTCGGTTCTTTCGTCTTTCTTTCATCGTTAAGATTTTAAATAGAGTACTTTACACGTCAGTTTTATCAACATCTTAAAAATTTTAATTGCTACATCTCTCGCACAGCGAAGAAATTGAATTTTCTAATAATACTCCATAATCGAGGGGCCTTGATCGACCCGCGTATCGCAACGTATTGCTAATGAAGTGTCTGCGAATAGAAAGGTTCGATTACCGTAATAATGGACAAGAGTGATCGAGCGTAGAGCAACTTAATTAGTGTAGTTATTTGCTTATTCTTCTGAAATACACAACCGCCGAAATATCTACGCGAGAGGCACACGCACTGAAATACACGACTGCATTCTCGGCGCGATACGGGTCGGCGGGCTCGACCTAAGAAAGCCGGCGATCGATTTCTGGATTAATCGCTTCGTCGGAAGACGGGCGGCGCGACTGGAGTCTCGCCCGGCGATGAGGTGCGCACGAATACCGCCGACCCTTCGCGCGTTAGTCGCTGCAGTTCGAAAAAAAAGAAGATACGATGCACGCGCGAGGGGTGTGATCGCATCGAAGTGGATTACGTCGCGTAAAGCACGATTTATCGTTTCGGAGGGGTCCGCGATCGAAAACGCCGGTCCGTTGAAGCGTTATTACCCAGACGACTAAAATTATCTGTAAAAATGCTCGATTTTTATGCAAGATGTTCTAAAATTATTGAAGCATCAGAAGCAGAAGGAATAACGTTTATTTGGGTGTCAAGAAACTGACAGCATGAAATTTCTAATAAATCTACGAATTTTTGATGATTTGACAGCGTATTCTTCAAAGATTCTAATCTTAGTTGGGATGAAAGTTAGTTGAGAATTTAACCAAGTAGAACAGAAATTCATAATGACATCAAATGACGTCAATATGATGCTAAAAAGATGCCTTTGACATCATTTTGAGGTCATTTTGACGTCATCATGACTTTATGTTCTTCCTGGAACTATTGTGTCAGTAAACTATCAGACATTGTAAATACACTCAATTGCGTTCTTTCTCAATGATCAATCTCGTTTATTAAAATCGGTGGTCCAGCTTCACGTCTCACGAGAGAATTTCGTCGACGCTGAAACTCATCGAGGAAAACTGGTCCCGCCATTGGACGATGGTTCAAAAGAGCATCGAGTTAACGAACAAAAAGGTGCAAAAAAAATAAAGGCATTGTATTGCACACGTGCAGTCGGGGGTTGCGCACCGTAAATTCAACGACGTCGATCTCTTTTTTGTCGCCGTGATGTCGGAGTAATCAGACTGCGACGCGACGCGCGATATCGCGCAAGGAATTCCGGACTGCCGGAATGCTCGGAAAGCGTGGGAATAATTTGGCGCGCATTATCGAACAGCGCGAACCTTGTTGTTATAAATGATTTACGTCCGTCGTGCGTGTAGTCGCCCGACGATGCAATCATATAGGAGAGAGTTGCTGAATGCGTATACTGAAAAAAAAATTCTTAGTAAACTTGTGAGATACATTTAGTATACTTTCTTGAATTTTACTTTGAAGTATTTGATTATTATTACTTGATAATAATAATAATAACAAAACATTTTGTAACAATTATAAACATTTGTAATAATTATAAAAGAGCAAATTTTGTTTAGTTGAGCCAACTAAATTATGTAATAGGTACTTACTATACGTTTAGTTGGAACTATTTCACCAAGGCGCTTGGTAACATTAACCAAGCTTAGATTTTTATAATCAAGCCTTTCTTTCAATATACCGGTCACCTAAATCATACCTTATCAATGTTTTATATTATCACCTAATATAAGCAACATTTAATAAAAATATGAAATATGAAATAAGAAATGAGTAATATAGACAAAGAATTAACAGGTTACATCTTATTTTGTGCGTGCTAACAACACTTAAAAAAATCAGGTACAACTGATGTTAATTTTTTATCAATTTATGTAGTTGATAATAATATAATCATGCAATTTTATTTGAAATTTTTATATTTTCATAACAAAAGGTTTATTGTAGAATATTTTACATTCATTGTATATACATATTTGCAATTATTATAAAGATTAAATCAATATTTTTATAAAATCTGTCAAGTTTCCTAAAGCATACCATCACAAGATTTCCGATATTGTACTGATAGGATTTAGGAACTTGTGCTTATATAATCGTGCTTATATAAATACAAATGTCAATTGCAATAATAAATTCAATCAAGCCAGTTTTATTTCGACGTCCTTATCTTTTCTCTCTCTCTCTCTCTCTCTCTCTCTCATTATTGTTATTTATTAATTATTAAATACTTGAATCTTTTTTTGATTAATAAAATAGGTATTAGGTAACAATTCCTTTTATTAATCTTATATTTTTAATTATTTTCATTCACATAAATTCGATACTTTCAAGGAGGTATAATTTAGAAAACCCACAAGTACGATTTACCCACTACTAGTTGCTTAAATCGTACCTTTTGCAGCATGTTACAAAAAGACTTATAACAAATTAATTTATGTAAAAGATTAAACATGTAACAATAGGTGCCTGAAACATCAAGCTACAATTTCCAACGTTTATTTGCGTTCAAATCAGTACCAAGTGGCAAATATAATAAAAAATAATTTAAGTGGTACGCATTCGGCAACTCTCCCCTATTCGACGCGCCACAGGGGCAAACGCGAATTGCAACGCTTAGGTGATTACACGGATCACTGTAACATGTAACAATAAGAAGCGAATTCTCTCACGAACGCCCGTGCATACGACAAAGTTAAATTTGCGAACGTTTCGGCGCGGCGCGAGTAGTTCCTAGACGATGTCTTATTTACTTTACGCCGGATATATACGCCTATAAAGCATTAATTCGACGTGCAGGTACCGCTGGAGTTTGCCTTGCTTTCAAGTTCAACTGCATTATCGGCACTTAAAACGCTCCGCCTTGTGTTTGCTGCCTCGACTGAAACCAAGCGTCAAGTTCGCGCAGAAATCGCGCTCGACTCGCGCGAACGCAATTTATTTCGAAACATAATACATTTTACGGTCTCCAACTTTTTCGCGTGGACGATAAACTTCGATTCAAAAATTCGATTCAACCACGAAATAATCCGGATGAAATAGAAGCGAATATTTCGAAGAGGAATTTCTCCTCCGGTCAGAATAAACTTTAGCGAGGAGGCGTTCGAGGTATAAGAAAAAAAATTGACGGAAGACTTAATTACGGCGCAAGCTTTCCGTTAATAATTCGCTTCACGATATAATTATATTCCATTACGGGTGATTTATGAAAATTTTCTCGAAGAGATTGCTTCTCATGTGGCGTCTTGCAGGATTCTTAAAATGTTCGTCTCGAATAAGGAAAATAAATAGAAATAGTAGATGATTTATTTGTCGAAGGAATAATTTATATTTTCATGAATTTTTTAAAACAAATATTTGGAGGTTATTAGGTGCCGCCTTAAGGGTAAATAAAATGTCCCTATACAAATATTTAACATTCATCTTCTTTTATTTTTCAAATATGACAGTTGTGTATAAATAACGATCGTTCTTGCTGATGGTACTCCGAAATAATCTCTTCGTTTTGTGGAAATTTTGTGCGTTTCGAAGCGAAGATAACAAAAATTAGAGTGACGGAAAAGTATATTTTTCATATAGTGCATTTTTATATAACGGCGATATTTTAACTCGTTCTTGCCAAGTTGCTTTAACGTCACTGTGTGATGTGACTCGCGCAAAATAATGAAAAGTGTTGACACATACATTTCAAATTTGAGCCACACGGTCCGATTGTTGCATCATTCTTTTTTTTCTCTCGCACTTCTTTTTTCGCATTCCGCACTCGCAATTAATGCAATGGCAATGTAAATTCACGATCGGTATTAATATGATACCTCGGTCTTTACCGCTGACAACTATAATTCCTTCTATAATAGTGATCTTTCACAAATCTAATATCAATTTAAAAAATGTGAATTAATTATTATACTAATTTATTATTATTTATATTTGAAAGTTGATACATTATGTGTATAGATCATAATATAAGTAATGCAAAATCGATCCTATTCTTATTAAAATCATAACATTTTCAAATGCCATCCTATGAAAACATGATGATTTATTTATTTAATCCATAAAACTAATACAAGATGCTGAAATTTGGAATAAATTTTGATTAATTTATTTAGCATCTCTTTCCTTGGTTAGGAGAAGAATGCTTTTCTAATTTAAAAATACTCTGCCGATAATTAGTTTCTAATATTTACACTTATTGCGACATTTGCAGTTAACTAGCTTTCTATATTAAAAATCTTTATTAAAGATTTCTTGGTATTGCACATTTCAATGTGTGAGGAGTAAAGTAAATAATATATATATTACGACCAAGCCCAAAACAGGCCATTTCACGAATTGGCCGGGGATTTCGCACTTTGACCGACTTTGTCGGCCACATTACGAAGTTTCATTGAAGAAAATAGTTATTTCGCGATATTGCCACAGCTATACCGAGAACTAGCTGTAAGAGCATAGCCGAGTCCCAAAAAGTATCGTTACTTATGTATTATTATATATATAGGTATGTATTAGGTATATATAGGTATATATAGGTATGTATTATTATATAGGTTGCTACATTATATGTACATGTTCTGCTATATATGTTCACTAATTTTTTTTAAATCATGTAATATATCTTAATTCTTTGTTTAATTTCTTTATTGAAGAACTAAAAACATGTATTTAAAATTAATGTAAGCACAAATAAAATTATTACTTTTGTAAAAATATATTTATTTATTACACTTATTATAACATTTTTTTCAAGTAATGAGACATGTACCTAATACAACATGTTTAATGTTCCCTGATATAATATAGCAACTGCTTGCCGCTAAAATCTTGTAGAAGTATTGAATTAACATACACTTGAAAGATTTCGTAATTTTATACTCTGTTATATTCTGCCTTGTAACTGCTTTAATTTATATTGTTCAGAGTACACCCAACTAGAACAATCTTTTCAACTGAGGACAGTCGCGAGAAATAAAACAAAAAGAGGAAATATTACTCAGAAGAGTAATCGACTTAGGTAAGATACAAAACTGAAGATTATAATTAAAAGCGAAAACAAAAAAGGAACAATTCTTTGATAAACACTTATTTTCAGTCATTTTAGGTCTGTAATATGTAAGCGCGTTTATTAACATTCACAGCAGCATTTTGTTTTTTATTCTTTGCAAGTAAAATGAACTTTAGTACGTATTAAAAAGTTTCGTACCTTTACTTACTTGCCTAAGCCACTGGCTTTTTATTAGACTATCGCAGCATCTCTAATGCATAGCTCGCGATGTACATACGTTACAATCGACTCGCGAAGGAGGACGCTCGTTTTCCATATCATTTAGTCTACAAAGGTCCACAGTTTCGGCTCGTACGAGTCGAGGGTGGGTGAAACCACAAGCCACAAGTGCATGGCTTACCGACGGTCACCGGAGGTTAAACGGTTCTTGGCTTTTAAACGGCGATATTAGTTAAGTTTTGAAGCAAGTCAAGCGCGACCAGACGGTTGCTATTGCGAGCTGAGCAATGCAACTAGAAATTCGCCAAGAGATAGAGCGAGAGAGAGAGAGAGAGAGAAGGCGTGTGTGTGTGTGTGTGTACGAGTGTTTTAATGTACACCATCCATATTCGGTTACAATTGTTGCAACATCTCACCCATCGCTTCCGCATTTCCACAATCTCTATCCATTTTAAAAGCTTGCGCAGAATTCGAGGGACGCAAGGAAGAAGCTGATAATTTTCGCATTATACGCACGACGTGATTCATCGATGCGCGTCGTCACGTTGTTCATAAAACGCGATGACTAACCGTACATGAATAACGAATTATCGCGACAAATTCGATAAAAAAAATTCTGTTCCCAAGACATTCCTCGACGTTACGTAATGATGATTCTTCCATATAATCTCTTTGTAATAGACTTCGTTATATACTGTCACAGCCGAAGTGACACGTGTGTGCTGCAAAATTTTGGGACGACTGGCGAAACCTTCAAAAATGAAATTCTCTTTTCTTCTCGAGGGAAGAGAGGAAAGGAGAAGGAAGAGAAATAATTTCATTTACGGAAGATTGGTGCTTTCTCGGAACGCTGTTCCTTGTTATTACGCAAGACGATTAAACTCCGATGCAGCGAAGGGATAGTGTCCGTTAGTTTTAGACAGAAATCGAGCAGAAAGAAAGAGAGGGAGAGAGAAAGATATAAAGCATTTAGCAATGGAATTCAAGCCATTACGAACAACTGGGGCTCTTGCGTTTGACAGTGACGTGTAATTATGAGGCATCGTCTAAACAACTCGAGCGCAACTTGTCACCGGACGAAATTGATTACGCCGTCTCTCTCTCGCTCGTCCGGCAAAGCTCTCTCGACAATAAGACATCGTAGATTTACGCGCGCGAGCAAAGTTACCGTTTCGCGACAGACATCTGTTGCTAATCCGAACGGCGCGGTGCATTCCGTTCCTAATCGCGGATAAAGGTAATGGAGGAAGGCGAGAAGGGAGACGAGAAAAAGAAAAATATGCGATCGCCACCGTGCAATCCGCAAGCCCCTATCGATTCAAGTTTACCTCACAATAAACGGCACCCTTTCGAAGGTCCCGGCGAGTTATTCCCGAGTTCCACAGTATGCGAATTGCATTATCGGTATATACGCGAAAGTAAACTCGACGGGTCCCAGGATCGATTAGATTTCCTAACAGGAATTAAATGCGCACACAGTTAATCCTTTCGTTCTCATTGTAGCTATAGTTACAAATTATGAATTATGAAATAAAATATTATTGTCTATATATTTTCATATCTGTGAATATATATTAGTTCCTTATATTCTTATATGGATGACTTACATAGATAAAAATTTTACGCTTATATAAATAGATAGCTAGCACGTATTTTGATATGTATTTAAAAACTTTTCGGTAACATAGATCATCATCTCTCATTTGTTACGGTTCGACGACAAAATATAATTATCATAAATATAATCTATAACTTATCATAAATATAATAAGAGCTTGCAGAATTATAACTTTCTTAAAATGGATTTAACAAAGGATATAAAAAAATTTTCTTCATGTATAATAATTTTACAAATTGTTATACATAGCAATGCAAATTATTGTATATAGTTGCAATAAAAATAATACGTAGAAAAGTCCTTACACGTTTTCAACATGTCAAAATGTCCTTATAAATCGCTAATTTTTGTCATGTAATATACACAAAAAATACAAATGAATATTTTTTGTAGCTGTTAAATAAGTTGAGAATAAAGGGGTTAATACGCCAGAATATATGTGCAAAAATAAGTGATACATACATATAAAAAGTATGAATTATTCAAAACTATTCAGATGTAGTTTTTTTACTGCGTTCGTAATATAGAAATAAAATTAATTTCGTTGTGCTTCAAGTAACGCTTTATAAATAATAACAATATCTATTTGGACAATGGTCTGTTTCCATCGTATTGCTTTAAATAAGGGGGAAAGCTACCCGCAAATATGCATGTGATAACGTTGAGCAGCATTAAATTAAACGTGCTGATGAAATAATTTCTCTCGATCGTATGGTTTATTGCTAAAAAGGTATTACAAACTTCTTTCTTCACAGAGACGCACGAACAACATCTTTTTAAAAGGAAAGGAGGCGAAGGAAGTCGGCAGTCGACGTTGAAGCGGAACATTAAGTTCATGGAAAAACGCGTTCTGTAAAAACTGGTCAGAGGACTGCCATTTGAGGAAAAGAGGTCGACCAAAACGAACGCGGCCTCTACTTCGATGCTGTGTAAATGTCAATACAATTACTGGCAATCCAGTTGTCAGTAAACGCCACGTATGCCCAGTAACATAATTGTAACATATACATCTATTCTTGTTTATTAGAAACTAAAATTCGAACATAAAATTCAATTAATTTTATCATCAAATTCATCAGTAAACATTAATCAATCATTTCGAAATTAATAGTAGAAACTGTTAATGTAATTTGACTTGTTGTTAATCCTTCGACGAACAGGTCAAACGAACACCAGACTTTGAAGACATACCGAACAGCTGCTTGGAAATTTAATTATTTCGCAAAGTAAAGTTCGAACGTAAAGTTATGATAAACTTAATTGGTTATGGTATAATTTACTTAGTGTAAGGCATATATACTGTGAAATCAATCAAGTGAAAATTCTGAAAATTACAAAAAACCTATTTTAAACCTCATTATTTAAGAAATATATTATTTACGTTCTTCTAATAATAATACATAAATTCTAATAGTTTGTTACAATAATGCTATTATAATAATTTCATTATAATAATTCATTACTAATATAATAATTTTATTAATAATTTTTATCATAATTATAATAATAATTTGTTATAACAATATGTTCGCTTTTTCTCTCCTCTTCATCCTTTATTAAAAAGTGTTGTGAAAATGTTAAAATATTTGATATTATATTCGCAAAAGAGTTCTGTAATCTCTCATTTTTTATTATCATGGTCTGCTGGTACTCTCTCTCAGGTATACCTTGAAATTATTATATCGTCTGGCCGTGATCGAGGTTACCGAATGAGTTCATCATTGCGTAACTCCCCTTTAAGCACGTGTGTGACTCAGAAGCAGATGATTATAGCGTGACACGGAGCCATGAACCGCGTACGTGCCGAAAGGGAACAACACTCGGCAGAATCAACACAAACACAAAACCAGTGTACTTTTGTTTCTGCAGCGAAATTCGTCTCGCCAATGCAACCCAGAGAAATATTTCCGATCTCGAGGCAACCTTTTCTTGATTGCTTGATCTTATTACAGAACCAATATTTGAGAATTTTTACTATTCGTACATTTCTCAGGGTATATTTACCCAAGTAAATACATATCATTCTATACATAAAAAATATTAAATTATTATTGTACATTATTTCTCTTTGTGCGAGAACATTCGAAATTTATTAAGGAACTTAATTCTTAGAAACTTTAATTTTCTAAATCGCTAGTAAATTAATTCTTAATCTATACGTGGCATTTACTTCTAGTAAATATTGTATAAATGTATTCTAGTATATGTATATTAAATTCTATTAAAAATACTAAAATTTATTTCAAATTAAAAAAAAAGAAATATATATAATGTAATGATATATCAATATATTATGAAATAAATTTTACTATTTTTAATAGAATTTAATATTTACTAGACTACATTTATACATTTATACTAGAATACATTTATTTATTAGAATTATGGAAGAAAACTTTTGGAATTCATCAAGGAATTATATATATATATATATATATATATATATAATATATAATATAATTTAAATTCGAAAGAAAAAAGTAAATATATAGATACATTAATCCGAGCATCTCAGATAAGACCGGAAGGTACTAACAATAAGAAAGCACTAACAATAAGAGCCGTTTCTTTTTGGTGAGATTCGCAACGTCGACTCGAGTGTGTCTCTATCATGTGTGGGTGGCGAGTAAATAGCAAGAAAGTCCGACCTTGATGGGACACACGCGATCCTGTATTTAGATACGGATAGATGCTTTCTGTTTTCAGGGTGAAAAAGGTTTCTGGACTATCCGACAAACAATTCCTAAACATCGCACGCTTCCGCCTCTCGCGTAGCTAATTAGCAGAAAGAGAGAGAGAGAGAGAGAGAGAGAGAGAGAGAGAGAAGAAGAAGAAGAAGAAGAAGAAAGAGAAAACGCGGAGAAAGAGAGAGAGGGAAAGATCACTTCTTAGTGAGCGAAAAACGTGAAACCGATTCTATACATCTGTCTCTCTTTTGTCTCTCCCACGAATCTCCTCACAATTGGATTCGCGTGATCCGGGAACGTCCCGCGTGTCGCTCCAACGGAGAAAGTAGCGATGAAACGAGCGCTCTTACAAAATACACGGTAGACATTTGTCAGAACTTTGTTCATCGGCGTGATCTCTCGGGACGCGCCGCCGAGAAAATAAACTTCTCATGGTAAATTTATTACGTGTTCCTTGGATACGCCGATGCGCACATCTTCCCTGCCATAAATCCTTTGCCCCGTCGATCTCTCCCTTCATAAGTTCTTCCACAGATACGTGGAGAACAAATTTCTACATCGGAAAGATTATCTTTGTATATATACAACCTTGGCCAAAAGTATTAGGCACCTATATTTCTTTTGTTTATCAGAAATTATTTTACTTGTGTTGTTTCCTATCGGTTGCCGGCATTATACATAAGTTTAAAAGGTTCTTGAAACAAGAATAATTCTCACAGCATGTGCCATAAATCATTTTTTCAGCTTTCAGATAAATAAAAAAAATATAGGTGCTAATACTTTTGGCCAAGGCTGTATATATATTCTTTCTTCGAAATGTATATACATATACACTTGTTAAAAGTCTGAGCACACACTATTTCTTTCGGTTAAATTAAAAGTTACGTAACAAATAAGCTTTTAAAAATATTTTATTAATTTATATCGTACAAAAAATATAAGCTATATATTTCTTTTGTATTATCAATAAAATATTTTTGAAAGCTTATTTGTTCTGTGTTACTTTTAATTTAAGACAGGAAGAGAGATAGTATGCACAGACTTTTGACAAGTAGTGTAATTATTAAAAATATACACATAATTTCTATAAAGATACATTTACCATTTATATAGCGAAGTGCAAAGAAGATATACCGTGTAAAAATTGAATTTTTCCTGACAGTCTTGTATTTATACGAATCGCTTTAGAATAAAGTAAGATTGATAAAAACAGCAGAAGACAAATAAGTCATTAGTCAACGGACTATCGTTCGGCTGGTCGCAGTCCAGTACATCCTGTAGCAACCTACGCTCGTACATTCATACTTCCGTGGAATCTTGTTAAGTGTTGGATGTCAATGGCCTTTGAATTGGCTTGGAAAAAGTTACGTGCGAGTGCCAGGCATAATTTAATATTATTACAATATCGTATTTCCGCTTAATTTTACAGTATGTCGGAGAGTAAGGACGTTGTAGTGAACACGATGAACTCCGGGGAAAAATACTTTTCAATTTACCATTCACGGTTCTCCGGCGCCGTACCTGCTTTTAAAAATATTTCTACCTTTTCGTGTACTATGAATGGTTACACTTTGCGGTCTAAACGGCAACACTTTGTGTGTAAATGTTTATGACATTTTAAAACCGCCGGAGAGCATCATCAAATGCGCGAGCGCACGCAACAATGTTGTAATTTACAGGCGCAATTATTTCCAAGACTAAGAGACATGAGAACCAAGACCGCATGGTCTTTATCACAACGAACGAAATTCCGACGAAATTTCGAGCGATACACACACATGCACACATACGATTGAGCGGAAGGGAAGTTAACTACCATGCGCTTCGATTATATGCAAATCATCGAGACAATGTTAAGTAAAGTCGAAACGCGCACGCCACACTGTGTTGCCGATTCTAATGGAACGTTTTAATCATCGAAAGTGTCGACGACCTCGCGAAAGCAGAAGGATGCTAATCCATAATTGCCAGACTTCGAATTCCGTGCGCGAACACTACAATTCCAACCCTCGGAATCCTCCCTCGTGTGATCGTCCATTTACAATGTTATAGCTGTAATTGCGAGCGAATCTACTCGCTGTTCTGCGAAATTAAAAATTTCGGAGTTGGAACGCTCCGGGAAATCGAAAAATCGCGAAATACCTGGCCGCGTATTGGAAAATGTCGGTCGGCGCCGCGCAGCTTATCGCGGCCGTAATTTATCGCACCTCCGAGGGACGCGTGAGGCGCTTTTTCAAAGCTCTAGGCACCATAAATCGTGAGCACTAACGCGATTCGCTTCGTTACGGTATAAATGACCGGTTTATGTATATCGCGCCGAGATGTTGTGTTAAGATTGATGCAACTCGCGTTTTACGCGCGCGTGAAATTCAATCTTATAGACATAAAATTTTATAGGATACACAACGGCGAGGCTCTTATTATACATCTTAGATTGCATTATCGTTAAGTGCCGTGAATCTGGCTTAACATTATGTCGGAACTTTCGTTGCGTGTACCTCATTAAGCTCTCATTAGGGCGCTGGGATTTTTCTCAAGTGTGCGGTAAATCCGCCGCCTTATTCTGCACGATATATGGAAGAGATGGAAGTTCGTATTTATACCAGAAACAATTAATGGATAAATCAAGAAAAAATTCCACGAATCAAAATACAAAAAAATCACGTAAATTAATACAATGTGCATATTTTCATATATCTATATATTATATCTCTCATTATTTAATCTCTCATATTATTGTCATTTTTATAATCTAAACGAGATTATAAAAATAAGAGCAAGAAATTATACAGTATTATGCATAATTTCTATTATAAGACAATGTTTAATTAATGACGCTTTAAATTACGCGTTAATGATAAAAATTATCTAATTAGATGCAATACAGGGTGTCCCAGATCTGTACCGTGACGCCCGTTAATGTTTTCCTGGAATTATTTTGAATTTTCAAATGAAAATTCCAATACTATATATAAAATGCCGAGACTATAATAGTTTTTAAATGAGAAGTATTTAAAACTGAAATCAAATTGCTTCACAGAAAATAAATGCTGTTGCTTCAATTAAAGTGTACGTCACGGGCTGCCACAAACATAAATAGTTAATTCAATTGTATTATAATTGGACCAAATATTTAGATTATTAAAAGAATAATCATAATATCATAATACAATTGAATGAACTATTTATGTTTGTGGCAGCCCGTGAGGTATACTTTAATTGAAGCAACAGCATTTTTTTCTCAGTGTTGAAATTCGCCTTAGCATTTTAGTGTTAGGATTTTCATCTCAAAACAATCTTAGGAATTTAGTATTAACGGATGTTACGGTAGGTGAGACATCCTGTATAACTCTTATAATTGTAGTTAGAGGACGTTTTAACTTGGATAAAAGCAAAAAGGTTTTACGGAGAATACGTTTGGAAATATATATTTTAGGTATAAAATGTTAATAACTTCCACCTTTTCAGTTTCAATCGACGTCTTGTCGTAACAAACATTTTGTGAATCAGTTTGTATTCGTGGGCCGACCTAACCCAACGTCTTACTTCTTAAGCGAGATGAGAGCCTCCGCGTCGCGAGACTAACCGAGTATTTCCGCGCCTAAGCAGACTTTAGCCGGGATTTTTCTTGTTGTTTTTAAAGAGTCCTTCTAGTAACAGGGAGGGGTGTCGTGTAGCTGGCTTTCGTGGCGTAATGAAACGCTTAACGAGCTGTGGGAGTAACTCAAATTCCCTCGGTAAAAACTGAATAGAACTACCGTACATAAGTCGCCACAGTTCTCTGTACTTCTCGAATATCGCGATAGAGAACGAGTGTAATTTGTCCGCGTTATAATTCATAACGAAAGCAAAGAAATCGTAGCAGTTGAAAGTAAGCAAGCGAAAATTATTCCAAGTAATGTTTATCTTGTACTAACGTACTTTAATTAACTCCGAAGAATTGTAAACTATAAAAAAGTGTAACTTGTAGTCACACTAAGAAAAATATTTTGATTATATCAAAATAGAAGAGATTATATCAAAATACAAGATATATATAAAAATGCATTCTGGTCGTACAAAACAGAATTTTTAGTTATCGTGATCGAATTTTTGGTTATCTCAATATTTTACAGCTAGAATATTTGATAGACTTAATTTTTATAAGTATCTGGTTCGTACCTTTTCAGTGTTGCAGTCTTCTTCATGCAGAAGATACTAAAAAAGTAACACTTTATATACGAAAATTTTGTAGTTACTAATTGTGGCTTAAATAATATCAGACTGCAGTACTGCAAAATTAAATGAAATATTTCGTTCATGATTTATGCAAAATTATATGTGCATCTTAAAGACTGTTTAATGCTAATTTTATCGAACGTAGAGTTATTCAAGTTTTACGAGTAACATGTCATTGGTAGCTGCTATATTCAAAGCGTACGAAAGCATGCGGAAGACATTCGACTAATATAGATTCATTTGTTCTAGATTCTTTACGGACGAATACAAAAAGCGAATCCTCTTTATCTCGCTTCACTTATTGTGTTATAAACTGCCACAACTGCACGAGACAGCGAAGAAAGAGAGATCCATTATCTTTTAATTCCATTATTTCCTTTTTATTCTAAAACAGGTAACAACCCAGTTAACGCGTCCGCTTAATTTGCGACTCCACGTGAATTAATTAGCTGCCGTATGCTCGGAAATATCGTATTTCAATTATTTGTTGCTTTGCAATCCGATCCGAGATTCCTCTCTCTTTCTATATAACTTCTTAAGAAGATTCTTCCCTCTTTCTTCTTTCCCAATCGCTAATATCTATTTCTTGTTCTTTATACAGGGTGTCCCATTTTAAAGGACCCAGCTGAATATCTCGAAAACTGAGTCCGGGAGACAAAAATGTTTGAGACAAAAGTTGGGGGGAGCCACATGATGAAAATATGGACTTGACCTTGAATAACCTAATATATCGTGACAAAATTTAAAATATCTCAAAAAATTCTACACTAAAAAGAGTTTAAATATAGTGTTCTGAAAAAGTCTTGAGGTCAGCTACAAGAATATGACATGAAAAATAGGGGGTTCCATTTAAAAAATTTAAAGTGAACTTGACCTGATCTCTTGAAAAGGTCACTCAAGGTCAGGTCCATATTTTCGTCATGTGGCTCCCTGCAAATCATGCAACTTTTGTCTGCCGGGCTTAGTTTTCGAGATATTCGGCTGGGTCCTTTAAAATGGGACACCCTGTATTTTTGATTGTGTGGAGGCCTTTATTAATTTAATTCTTTTCATAACCGTCCTAGCATCCTCCTTTCCGTGCTCTCTTTCGTTTCTATGACACTTAGCGCTCTTGTCCTCCGCCATTACCCGATGACTTTTCAGATTTGCCGGAAGTCGGGGCGGAATAAAAACAATAATGAAATACTCTCGGGAGGAATATCGCCGTAAACGCCGTCGGCGAGAGGAACGTGCGCTAATCGCCGTTTTCTAACGGCACTCGAACAATGGAACGAGCTCGTGGCTGTTGACAGCGACCGTCCACTCCGCGCGAGCTGTGGCGATAGTCACGCCATTATTGTTCTTTCCGCTCGCGGTTCGGCGATCCGCGTATTGCCTCTCATTTTCGGCGACACGGACTTCTTCTGCAACGTTACATTATGCCGCCGTTTATTAATCTCACCTTTTTTTCCCCGGCAACGAGCAATTTGGCGGCCGCGTTTTTACGAGCCCTTGATTATATAATGTGGCGCGGCGTGGGATAAAAACTCCGCCACCTCTTTCGTACCGACGCGCCGCGATCAATAACGATTAAATTCCCCGGTCCCCGGAAGTTATAGGGCGTAATCGGAATTTATGCTCGTGTCCTTGCATAATGCATAATCATGGCCTCGCCGCAGCTCTATAAAGGCTATCAAGATTCGAGAAGCAGCAATTCACACGTCAAAATTTGCGTGTCCCAATCCACGTTCCAATGCGTCATTCTCCAATATTTATTTTAATTTTATTATATTAATTTTTATATGAACGGACAAAAATTTTTTTCGAGGCGTATTTCTTTTGATATATCAAAAACGTTCCATTTGTCGATCAAATCGCAACTAAAGTTAGCAAACGAAATTTTAAAATATTAATATCGACAAAAAAGACCTTAAGAAAAGAAATATTTATTTTTTGTTATAATATTGCTCAAGTATCGAAAATTATTAACGTGCGACTATGGTACTTAACCCTTTAAAGCATACATTTTTCCTTTCGATTTTTTTATTTTTTTTATTTATCGTCATAATACATTAGAAAGTATGTAAAAAAGCGAATATAAAAAGGTGGCATTGTACAATGCCACCGTGCCGCAAAGGGTTAAGAAGGTTTGCGGCAGAAGACGCCCTGTCAGCAAGATCTTGATCATCGAGAACGCTTTTCTGATTTGAAATAGAGTGGATAAAGTAAAGCCGTCCGACGTCGCTGCTGAATCGAATCGCGGCGGCGCGACTTGCAAATCACTTCAATATTACAAGAGCTTTCTTGCGCATGTACAGGGATTATTTTATATAACACACAACACAGAGATATTTTATTAATTTCGAACTAAACATTTTTCAATTTTCAAAGATCAAAAATAATCAATTAAAATGATAGCAATTAATCTCTGCAATAATACCGTGTCGGTTTATAAGCAATGATATTTAACGGTTCTGTGGAAAATTATTGCACGCGTATATGAAGATACAATAATTAAATAAATTTAAAATTTTTTCAAAGGAAACGCGTTTGCATTCAACAGTCTTTGAAATAATACCGAATTAGTTATTCTTTCATCAGACGAATTATCCAACATTTTCACAGAATTTTCCGCTACGCCAGTCTCCAAAGTTCGCAACACAGCCTTCGCGATTTTCATTCAACAGGAACCTAACGCACTTTAGCAAATGTAATTGACTCGGTGTTTGCATTTTATAAAATATGAATGTAGGTGAACTGAGAAGAAGACGCGAAGATACGACACAGTGTGGAGTTGCAACAAGGATAATCTTGTTCTCGCTTCTCTTCGAGAGATACGTACCTGCAGAAATTTTTTGGCATATTTTAAATGACGCTGAAGCTTCTGTGCTCGAGAACTTCGACGGTTTCTCAAGAGCGACTCTGTTTTCTAGCACAAAACGAGGAAAGAGTATGAAATCGCAATCGACGGTACATGCGTCAGAAAAGTTAAAAGTTGATTAAAAATACATATTTACGGATAATCTAAATATTTCCATTATAATCCCCTACAATAAGGGAGATATATTCCAAATATTATGTTTCTATGCAGTCAACTTTTGATTTATTTAATTTTACGTGATTTATTCCCTTTCGTATTTCTCTCGTTATTAAAAATTAACGAAAAAAAATTCAGTTTTAAATAGAGTTTTATTTCTACCTCGTTAGTGCAACAGATATAGGATTTACAATTTGAAAAATATCTTTAATGTACGCGAAAAAATTGTCTAAATGCTGGCTTGTGATTACAAAGTGATACAAAGCGAAATTTGTACTTTAAGCTACAGTTGTCGATGGAACATCCTATAGCAAAAACAAGGATTAAGCTTTACATAGGTTTCAGTTAAGCTTTATGGTTAAAGCTTTTCTATCAATCGTGATTGTTCGTTCGTGTCAAAATCAGAGTATTGCGTGAATAAAAAGTTTTTCTACACAGAAACTTTTTTGCGTAAAACAGCGACGAATTGTACGGAATTTTTTATAGCCGCCAACCATAATGGCGTTTACACATTGCGGATTTGTTTCCCTCAAGATTTTTATTACAATGTTTATTTACGAATGCGGTTTATTTCAATTTATACGCACATTTCTATTTTTACGGAAAAGCAGATAAGATTACAACGTAGCTGGTGTATTTTTTCAGCGCGACTGAACTTTGTAAATAAACCATTTTATTGAGGCTCTGTACAATGCATAAAAAGGTTGCATTTCACGTTTAATGAATTATATTTATACAGTACATTCCATGACCGCTGTTTTTTAGCCGTAAAAAATTAAATATTTGTTACGAACTTACTAACACGGAAACCGAAAAGTTAGCTGATTAAATTAACTTGCGGAACTTAATAAAGTTAACTTTAACAAAATACTGAACATTAAAAAGCTAAAGAAAAGATATCAAAAACGATAATCTTCAATGAAATTTTTGCCAAGAGAACTTTGATTTTGCTAATAAGAATGCGACTGAAAAGTATCGTTGACACACTCTATATATTAATGTACGTTCGTGAAATATTAAATATCGTGCTCGTTGTATATTTCAACGTACACTTTATGTCTTACACAAAATTATAATTTTCTGAATTAATCTAAATTTCTATACGTTTTGACGTACCATATAAACGACTTTTACGTTCACTTAAAAGGGAAATGTCGTTATAGGAATTTCGTTATGTCTACGTGTCGCTGCTGCCTATGTTATTAAAACCCCCTTTCCCGTTACGCGAGCCGCATTGCCTACATTCTGGAAACTTTAAACCACGGTTAAATCGACCCCGCTTGAAACGGGCATGATTCAATTACGCCGTAATTGCGAGTGCGACAATTATTTAAATCACCGCGTATCAAGTTACAGCGCAGTGGATACCGCATGGAAAAATTAATTATTTCAAGTTAAAAATTATTTATCGCTAATAATTCCGAGTAACATGTCACCGTTATCTCAAGTACATACGTTGAGTAAGAAATATGATATAATCTCGGCCACATTCGTAGTCACGCACCTCTTGGAGCGTTGAAAAAAAATTATAAGCCCACGAATTATTTGCCTTTACCGTGTATAATCAGGCAGCCATTGTTCTCCGCGTTATCACTTTTATGTACCCGGAACGTTGAAGTAGATATAAAATTTATGGGCACTCAACGTCTCGAGGTAAAATCTTGTACGGCTAATGATAAAATCATCAGTTTGTAGATTATAAAAATGCTGAATTATTTCAGTGTGAAATGGTGCGTAAAAAGTTACGTTCGTTGTCGCGATAATCAAACTGTAACTTTTTTATGAAAGATGAGCAGATAATACTTTTTACGCTTCCGTAATTTCAAGTAAAAATGATGTTAGAAAAGATGAAGTTAATATGTATTCAAGGAAATTCAATTATTTAACAATATTTTAAAGTCTGTGTTTAATGCGTTCTCTTGGTACCGATCAACAATGATAGGACGCAGATTTGTTACTCGGTAATGGAAGCACCATAGAACTGACATACATCTCAATGATGTGCACCACCCGCTGAGTCAGGACCACGATTTGTAAGCTATTAGCGAGGCTTGTAGAGCTTATGATGACACGAGCGAATCCATTCCGACCTTTGAGGTCGTAGGTCGTGTGGTTCAAGAGAGAAAGAGAGAAAGAGAGAGTTAGGGAATAAGTTTATATAACAGCCAGATTTCATTCAGCTATGTTTACAATCATAACCAAACGCAATTAAAGCTAGAAAATAAATTTACTGCTCTCGCAATGATTTAATAGCACGTTAAACAGTTATAGTTAATAGTTGCTTATATTGTGCGTATCGTGCCATATTCTGGTTCCCAGAAAAAAATTTAATCGATAGAATATGCAGATTGAAAAATGTTATTTCGATAAAAATTTCGACGAAAATTCTCGTTAGTGCGATTTCTGATAGTGCGATAATTACTTTATCAGAAAAAAAAATAGAAACGACAAAAAGTAGCAATGCGATAGATTGAAAATAACTCCAATGTTGACCTTTTCTCTTAAAAAATATCGCTCTCATTTCTTATGACAAAGTTTCTGCAATAATATCATAAAAAATATAAATGAAAAGGGTGATATTGAAATATATGTCTATTTAAAAAAAGAGGAAAAGTTGAAACTTGAAATTATCAAATTTCATCATTATCTCTTCTTGATATCGTCGATTAGTTCTCTTATTGGGCGATATTATTATTTTGTACAATACTATAAGGAACTATCATCACAAAGATTATGTACTTTAATGTCATCAAGAATTGAAAGGATTATAGTAGCTACAAAAATAATTTTTATTTTTTAGTAATCAGAAAAACAAATTGGTAACGCATGGATACCTGTGTGAAGTTAGCCCTTCAATGTCGAAACATAAAAAATTTTCTTTTTACAAACGTTTGTAAAAAGAAAAATTTTAATTTTTCAACGTTAGGGGGCCAGTGTGAAGTTGGCTCCCCCAAAATTGAATTGCTTATAACTTTTGAACTAGAGGGGGGGCAAACAAAAATTCCAACGAGGCATTCGCGGGCAAACGATGGGCAAACGTTTGCAAAAAAAAATTTTTTATTTTTCGACATTGGGGGGCTAACTTCACACAGGTCGCATGGATTGTTATATTCTAATAAATTATAAAATTCTCACTTAAAATAAAACTTAAAATATAAAAGTATAACTATTATTAATCTTAAAAAGGCCGCAGGATTTTTTTCTTAAATCACGATCTAGGAGAAAATATATATGTTTAACATTTAATCGAATGCAAAATATGACACTGATTTCGAGACATTATAACGTCTCGCGGTTCCATAAAGGTTAAAGGATTCAATTGATAAAAAAAATTAAAAACGATACATTTAATTCTTAATGATAAATGAAATAAAATAACAGCGTATGCCTATCAAAGAGTTTTCTTTTTGCAACAAGTATAATATTGGAAAGTTAATTTTTTTGCACGTTCTACGACTAAGCGTGACATGAATCGGGTACATCTAGCGTGTAAACGTCTTTATGCGTTCGGCGCCGATATTATCGACACAAAATATATGAAGCAGCGCGCCGTTCAACGACTATGCTGAGATCACCGTTGCGACGATCGCCGTTTTATGGAAGAAATACCGTGGAATACATAAGAATTTACGAGCAGCCGGTCATCCCTCGTCTAGGAGCCACAAGGGCAAGGTCTTCAGGGTCAACGAGTTCTTAGGCCGGGCGGTGTAGGGAGAAATGCGCGGAAAATTCTTACGCGTCAACCGGTCTTTGTCGTGGATCCAGGATACGAGGGAGAGAGCGATAGAGATTCTCGTCCTTTGTGCGAGCGCGAATAATGCAGGATGTATCACGAGCGAGAGAACTAGATCGTCCGTCATCGTTAAGATAACATTGCCTTCAATTTGGCGATTGCGGAAAGAAGTTTCTAATCGAATCGCGCGGTATCTGCTCTCTCCCTGACATTGGGTCGCCATTCGTAGAATTGTTCGATACCTTCCCTCGAACCACGTAGAAAATCGACATAGATTTATTCATAGGTCTACGTAGAATCTCGCGTGAACGCATTCCACGCCAAATTAATGTGAAATCCTTCTCCCCCTCCAGCCCCTCCAACCCCTCCAACCCCCGTCACACCCGGAGACGCGGGTCTCCCGGTCGAAAAGCGCGTCGCTAACGAGAATCGCGTTTCACTCGTAATACGTCAGCAGGTCGCCTTGAAGACGCGTAGCCTTGGATATCGACCGACCCGACTCGACTCGACTCACCTTCGCCACTCGGCTGTGTGTTCGCCCCCGACTGTGAGTCTCGACGCGATCCCACGCGCTCTCCTTCTCTTTCTCTCTCACTCTCTCTCTTTTTTTTTTTCTCTCTCTCTCTCTTTCTCATTCTCTCCCCTCCCGCTCGCTCCAGCCATCCCCGCAGCCACGGCGACACAGCCTCAGCCCTAAAGACTCGGAGCCTCGAACTCGCCAAGTAGTATAGGCCGTGCAAACGCCTACGCCGACTGCCTTAGGCCTGCGGCTATGTCCCACGAGTTGCCAACGAGGCGAAAGCTCCCGGCGAGACTCGAGGGGTGTCTGGCTACCCCTCGTCTTGCCCTCCTCGTGCCCTTGTTTCAGGGCGAAGCGGCGCTAATTCCGACGGGGCGGATTAAAGTCACGATGAGTTATTTTTAACCAAATCGCGACGCGCCAGACGGCTATTTTCCGAACGCGATTCGCGCTTACGGTAAATAACATTAATCTTGGTTGGAAGTAGCGTATACAGCTTGTATTATTGCCCCTATCCTGTCTTCCCTGCGTGTTTGCCGTAGGGCGCGACCCTACTGATACCACTGGGACGAATTAAACACAGGATGAATTATTCTTCGTTTTCGGGTGACTGTAATATGTATTTTCACGCGTCGCTCTTATCTCGTAATCACCATCCGTTTAAAAGCTAATTAAAAGTGGAATGTTTAAATAATGTCCGCCGTGATCGACGCGGGAAATGGCGAGTTTCGGCTACGAGTAATCCTTCGTCGTTACAGCTGTCACTCTTCTCGTACGCGCCGGTATCTCGCAAACTCCCGGAGTGGCGTTTTCACCCCGCCCCGCCTCCCGAGTCGGAGCTTCGTGCTTTACGGTCCTTTGTCACGGGTTTCCCTTTTCCTCCCCGTCCACCCCCGTCCCGTCCTTCGCGACGCGAATTCGACGTTGTCTTTGCCGTCAGGATTCGTCGCGAACGCGGGCGCCGCGTCTGACGCGACGCGACGGCGATTATAAAAAAAACGTAGACGTTTGAAAAGTCGGCTAAAGCGCACGTCTCCCAACCTATTAACGCTAGACAGATCAAACCAATAAAGGTATACACGTCCCGCAGTCTGAAAGGAAACAGAATTCTCATCTCACTTACTATGAGCAGGTTCCCGTCCTTAAAAAATCTTCTTTTTCAAGCAATACATAACTTATTAAAAGTGAAAGTAAATCCTTTTTATGTATTTATTAATTTATTTTAAGAATAAACTTTAATGCGAAAACCCATGTGTGTTGCGCAAACTAAGATTTGATAAAAATCGAGAGGAAATGTATATATTATTATCCTCTTAATTGTGTTTCTCCGTTAAATTAAAAAGAAACGAAAGAAAACTTGTTCAAACCTTATTTTGCAAAACTCATTAAATATCAAAAGAAATCTTTGTGTGTATGTACATATGTGTTAATTTATTTATTTTAAGAATAATCTTTAGAATAAAAACGCATATGTGTGTTGCACAGATCGAGATCTGATATAAATAGGAAAGAAAAATATTATTATTCTCTTAATTGTGTTTCTTTGTTAAATTTAAAAAATGACAAAACAACACCGTGGATATCTAGATAGCAATTCTGTACTCAGGATCTTACGAAGAAGCAGGAAAATATTACGTTCGGATGTCGGCGAGACGTAACATCAGGATTTCTATGCATATGTCTGTCTGTATTTTTACATCATGGTGCTCGGGCGCCACTATATTACTCAAAGAGAATGCACAGTGCGTAAACAGACGTAAAAAGAGAGGCGAGGGAGAAATGACAGCAGATAAGGGGGCGAAAAATATTCCGTGCACAACTTTCTACGAGGAACATTGTCCAGGAGTAATACGGATACAACAGTGATTTTTGTCGAATAAAAACATACAAATAAGGTATGTGCAGTTGCAAAATGTAACGTATACACAGAAAACGTAAAGATTGTTATAAAAAATCTGGTAATAAAAACTTAATAATTAAAACTTTAATATTAATTTTCTAAATCGCCAGTAGTAATAAACACGTATGTGATAAATTTTAAGTTGACCCGACTGGCAAGAGATGGTATTCTATTAATTACTACGTATCAATCATACGGATTGTGGTCCTCTACTAATATTTTAATAATTAAAATATTAGTAATTATAAATATTAGGAAATTAGTAATTAAAATATGTATTTCAAGTATCTGTTATTGTAATTAAAAGGGTATTGTCTAGAATGCTGTTTTTGGAGGTGATTTTTAGGATATAATAAATTTAAAACTGTTCGAGTTTTCTTTCTGAAATTGTTTACACATATTTATTGTTTCTTTAACAACATGTATAAATTTCGTAGAAAAGAAATAAAATTTTTAACACGTAGTTTTGTACGTTCGGGCACAATGGTGCGCGGAAAGAAACCCCTAATTGGCAACCAGTGTTGCGGACGTTGTATGTATCTGAAAAAAAAAACCAAACATATTCTTAATCTGTATGAGTGTTGTGATGGTTGGTACCAGATTCGGTACCAACCAGATTGTTGATCGACAATCAACGTTTAGCATGTCGCCATTTTGTGAAAAAAAAATTTTTTCTGGCCGAATCTGGTACCAAACATCACAACACTCATACAGATTAAGAATATGTTTGATTTTGTTTTCAGATACATACAACGTCCGCAACACTGGTTGCTAATTAGAGATTTTTTTCCGCGCACCATTGTGCCGGAACGTACAAAACTACATGTTAAAAATTTTATTTTTTTTCTACAAAATTTATACATGTTGTTAAAGCAACAATAAATATGTGTAAAAAATTTCAGAAAGAAAACTCTAACAGTTTTAAGTTTATTCTATTCTAAAAATCATCTCCAAAAACAGCATTCTAGATGACAATACCTTCTTAAGTTAATTTTATAATCTCGTTTACAATTACATTCTTTTGGAGTAACAAACAACAAAAATAACTTCCTTAAACCAATCGAGGATTAACGTGCCGTTTAAAAAGTATTATGAATTTAAGTCAGACAATTGATACGAATATATTGAGACTGACGATTAAATTAGTGAACTCGACGTGACGTTTACGACAATACTTAAATGGTTAACGATTTGCATAAAGCACCATTCTTACCACGTTGCCGGCTATTTTATACTATACAATGACTTCGAGCTCAATTACTCCGATCGTAATATAAAGAGGAATCAGAAGATCGCGGATGTTTTTAATTACTGCGACAAACAGCTGTCGCACTTTGCGAACAAACGGAGAGACTTCCAAACATTGTTACGCTGACTATTCATAACGACCATCATTCCAAGATTATCCAATTTTCAGAGAAAATGCACAAAGCTGTTTACTACGTAAATTGCAATTTTAACTCTTTCACGTCTTATGAAAAGAAAAACGTATCTAGTTTAATCATTTTTTAAAAGTTTTTGCACATAAAATTAAAATTAAAACACAAAAATTCAAAATAGCAAATCCAATATAACGGATGAAAAGGATAAAATATTTTCAAAATCTAACAAAATTGTGTATTATAGGATTTCTAGGATCGTTGAATACAAAAATGATGTCGAAATATAAAAAATTTTAAATGACAGTTAAAATATAGCGAATGCAAATAGAAAATAGAATATTTTGGAATAAAAGTCTGTATTAAAACTTTTTAATATTATAAAATAGATTTCATTTATAAAAAAATTAAAAAATATAACAAATCATATATTAATAACAATTGTAATAGTAAGATTTACGAAACTTTTTAAATTTATATCGTATTATATCCACAAGTACCAATCAATAACACCATTATGTATTTCTGCTATTGAGATACAAGAGACTCAAGGGTTTCATATCTTATGTATAGTATAAATATTGTCAGAATTTTGTATCATCAAAATGGTATTTGAGTAATCGCCACGCGAAGGTAACGCGGCGCAGCATGTAAAATCTGTTGTAGTCTGAAAACTTTCGGATCATATTACGCAAATATTTTACCACAATATTTTTTGGTTAAAGTTTCAGCAATCCCCTTTAAAATTAGTTCTATGGCCTGAATGATTTAATGATTTACTAGAGATATTATTTTCTTCTTAAAGCTGAGACCCTATATGTCCCACTAGACGTGAATGGAATAAGTAAGAAGAAGATGGTGACAGTTTACGAATATTTTGTTGAGCTAGCAATAAGCGTTGGTCTTTGTAATACTTATGCTTATTGCAATACTTTTGTATGGTATAATCGAAATGTGTAATACGATGTCTGTGCAGCTGACATCTTTCCACTGAAACGAGAAAATTGCTCATGCGCTCCCTTCGGCCCTCGTTCTCGTCCAACGCCCCTTCTAAACTTTCCCGTTCGTTTAATCGTGATAAATCTCAGCGTCGCGACGCCTTTCCGCCGCTGTTACCCGGAAGTCGGAAGCGACGACGACAATCAAAACTTCAGATCGAAAGGTATATCATTCGCACGAATCGCAACTTTTATAAGAGTTTCAAATTTTCCTATTTACTTTTAGATGAATGACTAAACTACTGCAATCGTACTTACATTTAAAAAACAGACTTATAGGACAGACATCTTTCGATAACTGCGAATTCAGTTTATTCTTATCTGTTTCTAAATTGTGTTCTTATCTGTTCAGTTTATTCTTGTCTTTTCATCTTTATTTATTATCGTTACACAAGATTCAATTAAGAGCAAAGTGAACGATATCAGGTGGACGAAGTCGAGACGGGAATTGCCTTTGCGAATTCAATGTCTCGCTTGTTTATAAGGACGACCAGACTCTTTCGCCTCTCGTCACGCTCATCAACAAAAGTCCGTCAGATCGAAGTTCTTAATGGCAAGCGATTTCGGCTTATTGCCATCGCCGTTCGTCTCACTCCAGACTTGATTGCCAGAGTTACAGTGCCGTACTTAATTCCGTTTATCGTGAAAATCCCCTCATTCCCGGAAGTCTTTTTTCTTAATGGCGTGCTCCTATCCCGACTGAGGGTGCTTCAGAGGAAGGAGCACCTTCCCCGTCCTGCTCGATAAAAGTCATCATTTTCTCGGAAAGAGAAGATAATTCGATAGGCCGAAAGACGATGTAAGTATCGCGTGTCACAGGATTCTAAAATCTCAGATTCTAAAATTCGAAATTTTATTAAAATAAAACGCCGACACACTTTAAGTCAATGTCTAAAATTACAAATCTTGGACACACAGCACTAATTTAATAAGACGGTCCAACATAATTATTTTTAGACTGCATCTGACTATATTTTTAGATACTTCGGTAAAACCGTTCTTTTCGCGTATAATCCCGAGGAATAATTCTGTCAGAGCGTGGCGGTGATATTATATCCCTCAGCTGCACGACACGTTATCCGATGTTCAATATTCAATATCCAATATCGAGTACGGCGTACGCGTCCACGTGCGCGACCGCCAATGACGCAACGATGCACGCACGCACGCAGCTATTTGCATTCGTTACACGACTGAGCCGCGAAATGTTTCTTTGCCTCACGAGTGCTAAGGTGAGCATCGATCTTTACGATTCTGCAGAAGGATTTACGAGACAGTTACATTTCCAGAGTAGAAGAAGAGCGAGTGTCGACTGGGACACGTGACGCGTTTGCGGAAACAGTATTATCCTCAGGTTTATTTGCAGTCGCGATTTTTGCATCGACGTACGCGCTCCAACTTGCCGTAAAATCTTCCACGCCAATCTATTTCCCACCCGATATAGCTTCGGTCCGTTTCGCGCCACACGGTAGACGTAATCATACGCGTCATTAGACGATCCGAAGCTAATAGCGGATTTCGGTTCCGATGGGATTCACAGATCGCCAGAGATCGGTATCGCTTCATGGGAACAGTCTGATCTAAGTCAATCCCTGTTAGCTCTCGTACATCTCATTTATAGATCTACACTGTAAATCCAAATGTGCTATTTAGCTTAAACATTTTTTGCACATTTTAAATCATGTCATTTAACATATTTATTTTTAATTTAATACGATTAAACGTGTTAAATGACGTAACTTAAAACGGCAAAAAACATGTAAAAAGAGCTTCAGTCAAATGTGTCATTTTTATGCGTGTAAAAATAACACGCTTGAATATTTGCAGTGTACACTGAAGAAAAAGTACTTAAAAATTTATTTCTGTAAAATAAGATTTATTTAAATACGACGAAATGAAATTTTATTTCTAGCAAATGAACCATCTAATGTATCATAGCTATTAATTAAGCTATGATGACGGAATATACATTTCTGTGAAATATACTTAATTTTTCTCATTACACGGAAAGAAAAATTTGTTAACTTGACTAAATAAATGTTTAAGTTAAATAAATAAATACTTGAACTAAATAAATTTTATTTAGTTGAAAGATTTAGTCAAATTAACAAATTTTTTTTCCGTGTAGATGGTTCACTTTCTAGAAATAAAATTTCATTTCGCCGTATTTAAATAAATCTTATTTCATAGAAATAAATTTTTAAGTACTTTTTTCTCAGTGTTTCTACCGCGAAATCTTAATTCGCACCTAACGCGAATAGAATGTAGAACCAAGTTTAAGTCAATGGAAATGCGACTGACTGTGCTCGTTCCACTCTCCCTACAATCCACAAATTTTATAGAAATAGCAGCGAATTTTATTTGGTAAAAATAATTTGAAGATAGTGGCAAACTCTATTCTTCGTTATTTATAACAATTATTTATAACACTTTGTTATTCATTATAATGGAAAACAAACGTGATATTTGATCATACTTCATATTTGAATAGTATCCATTTTCTTTTTATTCACCTGAATAATTCTTCAGAGATTATTTATATCAGATTATGTTTGTTTACGTTCTATAAGCAAAAATTAAATTTGCTCTACTGAAATATACCAATCTTTTTCACTATTACTCTACTTCCAATGAAAACTGTATGTTAAATTTCGGTGGAAACTAGATCATAGTTATATATTCTCTTTTGTATCGATCTCTTTTGTATTCTCTTTTGTATATATATACCGTAGAATAAAAGGAGGATGGTCTGTAAAACCCGATTTCAGCCTTCTCTGGATTTTATTTTTTATTATCAGAAACGTTTCATTAACACAAAAAATCTTTAATTCAGGTCAGCTTAAATCGTTATGTTCAAGGTAATGGTTATTCTACTTTATTCATTGAAAAAGTCCAAAATTGTCTATTTTATTTTATATGGAGAAGATTATATTTTTGTTTGGCTCGATTGAATATCATTTACATTTTTACTCTACAAAACAAAAGATTTACAAATTACAATACTATCTACACTCTAGAAACGATTAGGGATGTCCATTTCATCTGATGCTTTTGTTAGCTCTAGTAAATAAGCGTATATTATGTGTCATAGATTACTTATATCATCATCATGAGAGGTAAAAAAATTATTTTTATATAATATAATATTCACAATTTTTTTCTGCGAATTGTGGAATACACAAAAATCAATAAATACAACCTTTAATGAATAAATAGAGTAACTATCATCTTGAACATAACCATTTATACTAAAAATACCCAAATTTAAGATTTTTTGTTTTTATTAAGTGTTTCTGATAATAAAAAACGAGATTCAGAAGGGGCCGAAATCGGATTATGGACCCTCCTCCTTTCTGGACATAACGATGATTAAAAATTGCATGATATATCAAATTGAGCGAATAATATCTTTATTGTGAATAATGAATATTTATTATTACTCTTATTACAAGCAGCGTGCTAAATCAATTCAATTTAATATCGCGGCCAGTTTAATCATCGTGATGCCCGCAGACATTCGTTCTCCACAGTAAATAATTAATACAGAACGCAAACACGGTCGAAATTTATTTTTGCTCGGCCATCGCGAAAAATCCCACGTTGAAACGTTAAAAGGTTAATTCCCACGGCACGAATATTCGAGAGCACCGCCGCCGCCGTTGCGTATTTTCTAACGACCGTGCGCAAAGAGAGAGCATTAATTAATTAATTAATTCTGAATCGGTAGGCGCAGGCGTCGGCGAGCCGGCGATTTTCCAGAGTAAATTGAATTGCACAAGTAGAGGATCGAGTAACGTGCAATTGGGTCACCGACGTGAGAGAGATTGGCGTGCAGTGCCCGTCCGTCCGTTTGCTTTGCAAAGAGCACGATTTCTGATCCGGTGCCTCGGAGATACCGAGAGCACGGCGCGCAACGGATCCACCTCCTCCCTCCTGCCGCCCCTATGTATTCATTCTCGTCGTCGATTGCGATCGCCGCGGTGCTCGTTTGCATACTATCGCCTCTGGGATTGAATTATTGTCGATTTAGACATATTCGCGTAGCGCGGCGAGTCGAGATCCGTCTCCCCGGATTGATAACGCGCTGGGGTTTCGCGTCCTTTGAAACGGGCGAGCGGGAAGGGGTGGAAGATTTACAATGATCGCGGCAGGGGGGTGGTTTCGCCGATCGCGCTGCAAGCGGCAGCGGGCACCGACTACCGATATCGGCTCCTTTGTGAACGATAATATCTAATATAGGCGCGTTGAATACCGACGCGACGCGACGAAGCGTCGTCTGCCGCCTGCGATATGTCTTTCGACGAATCTGTAATATATTCCTCGGGAGATGCCACGGGAGATAGGCGTGTATCTGCGATCTGCGCGAATTTCCGCCGGGCCACACACCGACGACATATTCATAACAACTATTCCCGCGCGAGCACGCCATTGTACAAGTACTATAGAACTGTACCATACACGAAAAACAGAATCATAAAGAACGTTTCACTCGCCCCGAGCTCCAGGATCAACATATCTTACACTTACGCGAAATGGAAAAAAATAATAGTGTAAAATATTTTAAAGAGTACCAGAATATTATACAAAAGCGTTAGTCTTGTAGATAATGGCTTCTTCGTTATAATATCTACCTTTTTCTCATTTCATCTTTGGACTGTTCCGGTGAAGTAAAAGAAGAAATTTTTTGCATTCTTATGCCCCTTAAAAGGTACTGTCTCTTTCTCTCTCGTTCTCTCGAAATAGTCATTGTTCTTGCTAAAGTACTATGTCATTTTATCTCGAGATTTTTTCGTTTTTTTTCTTATTACGTTTTGCATTCTCTGCTTTTTTACAAGCAGCGGAAAAACTTAAAGAATTCTTTTAAATATTCCTATTGTACAGAGGATGACAAAATGCGATTATAAACACTTTTGATTTTTAATAACTTTTTTATTTTTCACGCTATCGAGGTAATTTATATCTTATTGTAAAATTAAAAGTCCTTTCTTCTTTGATAATGTGAGCGAAAGAAAGCACTTTTAAAACCTTAAAAAACAAAACAGATATCAATAACAGACACAGCTCTGCACAATCATTTAAGATTCCACGCCATCATACGAATTGATTTTGGAATTTATGTGAAACAAAATAAAATTCATTTCTAAAAAAAAATGGATTCTAAATTTTCCAGATGCAATTTCTATGGATTAGTTAATCTTAATATTTAAAGATATGATTTTTAAACATGCTGGGACACATATTCATTCCCAAGTAGAAAAATATGTCATTTTGACGTCAAATACTAGTCATATGACATATTTTTCTACCTGGGACTGGACCTCAAAAACTTAAAACAGGCCTGGGACTTCCTCAAGAATTGATCAATAAGTCCTGGCCTCTCTAAATAATTATTAAAAATCTATAGGGCAAAGGAAGATTATATCGAAAAAAAACTGTTCCAAATCATTAATAAATAAAAAATGTTATTAAAAATCGAAAGTGTTCATGATCACGTTTTCTCATCCTCTATACGTGCATTCTGCTTACAATTTATTCGAAGGTAGCAAAGTGCGTTAAAATTGATAAAGTTAAAATTAAGAGAATCTTGCACTTGTATTTCCGACAGAATAAGATGCTAAATAGCGAATATTTCGTGCACTGTGCAATAAATATTGCCGCAGATGCCGCGGGGAGAAGAAACGCGGCGCGTCGTGAAGCACCACCGCAATGTAATAAACACGAGACGCTACGAGCTAAGTGCCAGGATGTTGAGGACGTCGTCACTATCCTTATTTCGCGCCCTACCTGACCCGAACTAATCAAGCAGCCAGCAATAATCACATTATATTAACAAAATTACGTGCCAGACTAACCCTGGCGGCTCGACCCAACGTCGATGCGTGGTAGACTTCGCAGTCTGTCCTATTCTCCACGTGTTCGTACTCGTCTACCTAATACCACGTATAAACTGGAAGGAGAAGCACTCGGCACGAGAACACGAAGCTGGTATAAGCGAGATTGTAGATAGAAACCGGTAGCTAATATTCTCGTTGATAAGTTAGGAAATAAAAGATGTACAATGAATACGCAAGCAGCTCCGCGAATAGGAAAATGTAATCGTATTATCATTTATTTGCGATAAAAGACCAGAATGACAATTCGATCTATGGAAGCAACAATCTCATTATGGAAATGAGCCAATGATAGTACTGTCATCTGGTTTGGTCTACTTTGCTCCAATAGAGCGACTGAATTAATTTCCCCCCGGACATATATATCGATATATTATTCATAAATGTTCGGATCTCCACGCTCCATGTTTCTTACGCGAAATCACATTCTCCTGAGGCGAACGACAGGACATATTACGCCAGAAATATGTCTGTGTCGGCTGATAGATACATCGAGGGTACAATTCCAGACTGGTTGATCCGAGGATTAGACGACCTTGGCGGCTGGTCCATTGCCAAGTTGATCCGAGTAGTTCTTCCTTATCTATACTTGCTTTCCTTATCTATACGTGGCAGATGATGTCAGTTCTGTTCAGATAGGCCGTGCGATCTTTGGGATCCATGCGCACCCGCCGGGTCTTTAATCCGTTTGATACTCGGATATACAACCCTGTACCCTTTCTCTTTCTTGTCGTCTATCTTGATGAAAAGGTAGATCGAAACACGATAAACCTTCGATTGGAAGTTTATCGATCAAGATGCTAATATTAATATTCTTAAACAGCATCGAGAAATCAATCAACAGAAATATCTTTTCGTATCGATATAATCTTTTCTATCGATTTATATATTTTTATTTTTACTAGACAAATCTTTAAGCTACGCAAGGATATAAATAAAAAGATAGATAAGATCCGTCTGCCGGAAAAACGTTTGTACCCCCATATCGAGAGCACTTTCCTGGCGCGGTCACCTATTCCGCATCGCAAAAATTTAAATCTCAATTTTACGACGATGCGTCTCTCGATCCTCGAGGATCGCAATGAAAAGCGCAATGGTCGGTTACACCCATCTACGCGTCGTCCGTCGGAAAATAACCAATCTCGCATGGAGCATCGCGATAACGGTTCTCGCCTCGCGCAAAAATTGCGAAGATTACATTTATATGAGATACAGATTTGAATACGAAGGAAATGCTTATGAAAAAGTGAAGCAGCCTTCGATCTGGTAACGTTCATCATTGACTGCTCTTTCGGCAACATAATTATAACATACAATAATTACATATTTAAAAACTATTGCTATTTTAAAATATGTACGAGACAAAACACACGTGTTAAGATATCAAAGAGTATAATAACCGACGAAAATAATTAATATCTACTTATTGAAAAGTGTCTTTTTTTAAAAAGACCATGGGAGTCTCGACGACTTCCTGAATGAACCTCCTAATAAAAATTCTACCGGAATATTCGTATCTCTCGTTGTCGAGGCGAGTCGGCTATCGGCTTCAGAAACTTTAGGATTCGAAGAGAGCGGTGAAATCCGGATTATCGTCAGAACAAACACCCACATTAAACGGGATTAATTAAAAGTTCTTGCCATCCGCGCCTGCACCGCTCTTAGTAGCCAAATAAATTTTTCATATTCTACACGAGGGTGAGGAAAAGGTGAAAAAGGAGGGGGAGGAGGAGGAGGAGGAGGAGGAGGAGGAACGGGAAGTAGATTCGGGAGAGGTGCATTCGGGAAGATCTCGCGATGGGCCGCGCTCGCGAATTTCCTCGTGAATTTCACCGTGAAACGATCGCTCCGAACCGACCGTGTTTTCCCCGAAGGCGGCGGCGGCGGCCATCGGCGGATGCGAGGAAAATTGGATGTACGAATCCGGGGGCTGAAGCCGCCGGATAAATTGAGATTGACGGAAATGTCGAATATTTTCGATCTGGAGAGCGCGAGCGCGACCGCCGGCGAAAGTGCTCTTATTTAATTTACAAGAGGTGTCGGCGCCGACTATTTCGCGTCCGAGATAGAGGGAAATGCAGATAGAGCGCGCGAAAAACCGTATCGCCTACGATGAGCGATACGTAAAAAGAAAATCTCGCGCTTTTTGGCGAAACGACGACTAGCCAGTTTTTAATTGTTCTTTTACAATTCCTCGCAAGAGTGAAGGGCTGAAATATAATTTCTGAAATATTGACGCTAATAACTGTGATTAATGCTAGATGAAAGTCGCTAAATGTAATTTCTTTTATAAATAATTAGGGGTATGTGACAAAGGGTACGACGGTGTGAAGTCGGAAGTTGTCGAACTATACTGCAGTTAATCGAAGCACAAATAGAGCAGTTCCAATAATCAAGTCCGGCTAAGTGCCCAAGTATGGTCAAGGGTATGTTGAAGTGGGAACGTGAGTGGAGACAGACCAGCCTCGATACGAGCATTCAAAGCTCACAGGTGCCTATAACAGGTGTTCGTATTCATTGCCGCATACTTGATTCGCGATTGCCGAAATGTATGGCATTCGTTTAAAGCAAAAAGTGTCTGATTTCAATATTTATGATATATTAATAACCAAATATCTGCGTTCTATAAATACCTGTGCATTCATATACAGGTATTATAAATATTTGTAATTAAGAATAAGACCGCGATATTAAACAAATATAAGTAAGAGAAAAAGCCATCTACGGTCGCGGCGGTTCTTGGTGCCTAATAATAATTATTTTTGTGAATATTCCTAATCATGCAAACTGCGCGCCGCATATTCGTCGGTCTTGAAACACAGTCCTTACACGAAGCCGGAATAATTAATTCACATATTAAATTGACGAGCAATTTTAATTTTTGATGCTCACTATGCTAGTGCCGCCTTTTTCTCTTACTTATATAAATATTTGTGTTTCAGTAAAAATACGTGTTTATTGTAAGAATGCAAGCGGATTTTCTTGTTAAAATTCTTTTCTTTCAAAATTCTAAAATTCTTTTTCCTAATTCTTGTAAAATTTTTTTCTTGGATCTCAAGAGAAAGGTGAAAGACTTAAATATTATAAAACTCACTTTATGAAAAATTTGGAAAAGTTATTTGTCAAATTTTAAAACATTTATTTACAATCTATTCTGCGAATTAAACTCTATTAAATTTATTACGCTCAATATTTCAAAAAAATTCATATCACACAAATTATATATATATTTTTTTTTTTCTCTCACCAAAAATGCAAATTGAGATTTTCATCTAAATATACAATGTCTTACGATGTAAGAATTCTTGCTAGAAAACAAAGGAATTACGAGAAGCAGAAATAGGTATTTGCGTAATATTTATAATCACAGTATTCACAAGAATCAATCGTGAATCACAGTATTCATTTCGATGGAAATCCCAATTTGCATTTTTGGTGAGAGAAATTTCAATTTCGCGAGATGAAATTCCCTCATCGTTCCAGCTAAGACAGGAGATACTCCATATGGTACTCGCGTTATCCAAGATCGATCTCGATTTCTGAAAAAGCGTGGAGAACAGGATGTTTCAAAAATGGTGAACTTTTTTTAAAGCTTTCAGGAACTAAATTAAGGGTAATAATTATGTATTTAGTTGAGTCCATATAAAATTCTGCGTTTTCAATCTGACTTATTTAACAATACTATGCCAATGATGGATTGATTCACTTCCCATATATAGCATTGTTTATACGACTACTACTTCCCTGTTATCTTTCTTGATCAATTCTTATTGTTGGCATTGCTGCCAGCAATAAGATCTCCAACTTTTTCTACAATCTTTTCCTTGCGACGTCGCGGTAGCACAATAATGCATCTATCTGTCGAACCGGAACAATCCTGCATCTCTGAGCAAAACAAAGGGAATCCAATTTTATTTATCTAGCTTTCGGTATTGTAAACTTCCTTTCTACCATACTCTCTCTGCATAAACTTAATACAGATAGATAGAGTTTATGGTTTATGGTGCGAATAAAAGAAGCTCTAATCGCCAATGATATCACCCATGAGAGAGATCTCGTATAAACTTCGTCTCGAAAAAAGGACACTTAAAAATTCAACTCCGTTTAATTTAAACCGCTATCGCACGGAATTATTTATGAAGTAGTTTACTCGATACTTCAGATATTCATTTTCCGGCTCTCTCCGCGGGGATTCGAGCAGCAACGGCGATTTATTCGATTATTGACGGCGAGCATTATTCGCGAGTGCTCCGAAACTACGTGCATTCAACGCGGATCTGGATTATAGGTAAAGTCGCAACATCGCGTGCGGTAATGACCGCGTTATATCTGAGAGCGGCGCACCTGCCGCGTATCATTTCCTTTGAAGCTTTGTTAAAGTCACTCCTCTCTCCGGGGTATTCGGCGACCGGTCAGTCGAGAGCTTTGAGAAAGGCCTTAACGTAATGATCGATTGTGCACGACCCGCTCGGAAGAAGCCGAACGTCCTCCTTGCTTCTGCTTCCACGCACCTTCGTCTTCGTTTCCCCTTTGTAAAGCCGTCCTCTCCGTCAACCTACCCTGCCTGGCTCCACCGGAAGCGATTCCATCCCCCTCCCCCCCGGCACACCCCCGCCTATATTGCCTCTTGCCTCGTCGCATCCTCATTACGTTCGCCGCTGCTATCGTCTCCATCTCGTCGAATCGCCCTCATCCCATCCCCCAAAACGTTATTACGTCGCTCACGCACGAGCTGCGCTCCGCAGTTTACGTTCGATGCCTCGCGCGGCTCCGCCGTATCCCTTCCTTTTTTTTTTATCTCAAACCTCCCACCCGCATCGTTTAATCTCTCCCGCTTCTTCCGATCGCTTCCATTTTCTGGCAAAATAAAATTTATCCGATAATAAAGTACCAATAGCTGCACGATATTGAGCGTTGTCCCCGATATTGATGGTATTTTTATTCATTACCGCTTCTTCTAATCTGTGCAATTTTTATTTTTATTATTTTTTTTCTACCTGGAGACTTAAGAGAGACGATCTTGAATTTTTTACGCCGTAATTGATGATACTCCGGTAGATGAGTAATCAAAAATTTGTCGAGAGGGATACGAGGAAATTATGCGTTCATGAGCCTTGGCAGCAATTTGCGCGGAAATTTATCATTCTCTCGAGTGCTTCCGATAAATATGAGGTTGCCAACGCGAATAATGATGTTGACGGTAACATCGTTTAATCTGATTGTAACGCCAAGTGGTAAATCTTACAATATTACTTAATACAGAGGGCGACGAACCGTATCCGCCTAAGACACTACTTCAATTTGTCTCCGTGCACTATCAAACCGTGTTTAATGGAACATTAATCGTAATAATTTATTTAGAATAGAGTGTTCCCATTATGAGAGACGAGGAGGAAGCACAGCGGCGGATGGAGGCCAGCAGACAGGCGGTACGTAAAACCGGCAGAAATAATTAATAATCCTGTAGATGACGGATTATACGCCGCGACGTTCATCCCGGTTTGATTAATCGCCATTGGTTTTTCGCGATGCGCGACGTTTAAGATCAAAGAAAAATCTTTGAGAAAACCGACCTCTTATAAGTCCCGCCGTTTTGTTTTTGCGCGTCGCTCTAAGAAAGACTACACGTATATTAACAATCGTCTGCTTTTTGCTCATGTATTGAAGCGCGCCAAAGACGAATCAAGAAACCTTTAAATTATTAAAAGGCGAATTTAATAAAATTTTAATTACATAAAGATTTCGAAAGTGTCAAATCACGAACTAGTGTCAAAAGAATAAGTTAAATTTATATTACATAATCTATATACATATATCTTATATAGACTGATTATTTCTTTTGAATCTAAAAAGTATTTTTCAAATTGTACAGAAATCAGAAAATATTAATTTATATTATTATAAATTTGAGCTACGACTTTTAACGTATCTTTAGGTTTTATTCTGATTGACATGTTTCACACCGGATGGTGGTGGAAATAAGATAATAAAATTAATAAATTAGTAAGTATCAATGTAACTGATTTCAAGTGATTATGGAGAGCGATTCGAATGTATACTAAATATCAATCATGCTTTACGGCTCTGATAATCCCAATAACTTCGAAAAATTCGGGCTGTACGCACCCTTCGCGCGCGAGATGTCTTTATCATGATGAAATATGCGTATAATACCGCTTTGTTCGCTCGCGTCGCGATCTATAGGGTATAGGGGAGCCCTGCTTTCACGACCCTCTATTTAATCCGGCCAAACCTCCTTTTTTCGCGGAGCGAAACCCACGTTTCTATATAGCGCAGCCTGCGAAAACACGGTTTAATGCTGTATACAGCGCCAGCGTTTCGCGTAAGACCCGTAAGGATTTATATCTGGATTACTAAACAACCGGTCACAGGTAGCCGGATAAATATTTAATTGCATGAATTATTTATCATCATGGTGGAGGCAACCTGCATTGTTTCACTGTCTAAACTCAGCAAATTTGTGATTGTACACTTATTGTTAGCTCGATGATATTTATGGCTTGACAACGTAACAAAGTTCGGGGGTTTGCTGCAAACTATGTATAAAACAATACTACAGAAGTTTTTAGAAGATTGAATAAAAGTTGAGATCAATCATTTATTACGTAAAAATATTTCTAACATTCTTTTTACGTAAAAATAGTTTTGACATAATTCTTTTTGGATATCTGATATTTATCAACACATTAAACAGAAATGTTTGATCAATAAACATTAAATATTTCCATTAAATTTCATATTAATCAATGAAGCTCAACAACGTCTATATACATCGCCTTACAATAAATCGAAGCAATTTATCGTAATGAAGTTGGGCAATAAATATTGGGATGGATTCTTGGCAAAGTCGTTTAATCACGAAGCGACGTGATTAATTAACATAAATCACTAGAAATGGTCAATAACGATAGTCCCAATCGCGGAGATACGATGTAGCAACAAACGCAATCGAAGAAAGTCGGAACGCAAAAGTTGGACGTAAAGTTTCGAGCCTGGGTCTGAGAATCGCCCAGACAAAAAGAAAGAGAGAGAGAGAGAGAGAGAGAGAGAGAACGCAACTTTATCGCATACATCACGATAAGCTCTCCAAGGCTTGCGTGCGCCCTACATGGGTCACCATGGTAACGGAAAGGAAGCCACTCAGGACCCAGGAATTCTTCGCGAGAATAACCCGAGTACATACAACTGTATTCGCGCGGCAAGGATTCGCCGTGAGGACTTGTAATATCGCGCGTTCGCGACGAGAGATTGTGTCGCGGGAAAGAAAATTGAGACGAGCGTGAGTATGAAGCTGCCGGGAGTGGCGAGAGCCATTGTGCCGGAATGCCTTAAATATTTTACGGTAAGCCGCATTCCCAAATCCAGCTAAAGTATTTCGCGACGCCGCGGTCGTAGATAAAAATGATACACGACGGAATATCCGAAATGACGCTTCTTTTATTTAGCCGGTCTCCCATTAATAATGCAGGAATCGTAAACAGGCGGGGAGTCGCGGGAGTTTTCACGAGTTACAAATCAAGCAGGAAATATTCAGAGAATATTGCGACAAGATACGAGTCGAACGCGATTGTATTCTCGAAATAAGAGGAGAGTGTTTCGTGCCTCGTGTGTTTATATCGCGGTGTGTTGCGAGTCGCTTTTAACGACTCGAGTCCTGCGATTGATTTCTTACGTTTTCTTAAATTCTCGAGAAAACGTCCGGCATTTTCTTTCTAACTTATCTCACTTCGTGGGATCCTCGTCTATAAATATTCCGTACAATCCAGAGAATTCCCCGACCAGTCTTCTCGGGGACCAGCGAAAACTCTCGCTACGACTCCCATGGCTGTCATAGCTGGATGCTGTTTTATAACGTCCGACAGCCAGGAATTCGGAGACGAACGCATGTCATTCTCATGTGCAATAATTTTGCTAATGGACAGAGTTATTATTCGTATAGAGACGAGATAACCGGGAACTGGATTAGCATAACAATTCGGAATTTATCCGGGACTTGAGCCGCACGTTTGGCATGCGAAATAGTTGGACACAAAGGGAAATCGCGGAGGGAAGACGAAGGCGTGATGAGGATACCGAGTGCTTGCTTACGTTTTGCGATTCGACCGTTTAGCACGGCAAATTTCAATCTACCTCCAAAACCCTCGTTTCGTTGCGAAAGCGCAAGCGAGTAGGCCTTGTCCATTATTCGCGCACTAGACAGGTACATCGACCGAGACGTACGAAACGAGACGACAATGTCCCACTCGTCGTGGACCATTGTTCCGGGGGCACTGCGACGCTCAAACACACAGTAGAAGTGGATACACAGTCAGATTGTTTCCGTCCTCTGGAAGCGGAGCTCACGCTAACGACAATATTTTTGGAATCTCGTCTCGACAAGGGGATTGCGCGGATTAACTGATGCGATAATAAATTTCAGTCTCTCTCTCTCTTTCTCTTTTTTCTCTCTATTTTTTTCGAACGCGTCACTAAGATTAAGATTAATTAGGGAAACGACAGCCGTTTCCGCAGATTAAATTTAAAATATTAAAGCGAGTCTCCCCCTCCTTCCTTCCCGTAGGTGTGCTTGGTTGTAAAGCGTTAAAAGAAAAACTTATTTCTCAATGTTCGCGAAAATATAAATACTAGAAAAAAAAATACTGGTTATACAAGACGTATAACAAGATTCCGCACAAGTTTCCCCTTATTAATAAATTATCCCTCGGATAAATTTGGAAAAAGGTCCGGGAATAAATTGCCGCGCGATTAAAACGGAGGCTTTTATGGTTTCCCCTATAACTCCATTTCCATATCGAGTGAAAAGCCCGAGCAGGCTCGAAAACGGGGAAGGGCGGTGGGGGGAGGGAGGGAAAGCGCGTACGTAAGAGGATCGTGCCTGCTTATGGCAAAAAGATTTATCGCCGGCACTGTAAACGCAGGGGTCGGATTGTAATTTCCACTGTGCGTCATAAATAACCAATCAGACTCGTGATCGTACGCACGACGCTGCACAACGTCAAAAGCAAGGTTGCGCCTCCCTCGCCCCCGCCGGCGGAAAGAAGGGTGCTTTCGGCACCCCCGGCGGGATGCACGGTACCCGCCGCGCTCTCTACGAGGCGCGTTTGCCGAAGGTCCTGGAAGAGAAGCCCAGCATCCCTTCTTTGTTCCTGCGCGCGTCTCCCCTTGGTATCCAGCCTATCCCGTCTTATTGTGCGACTAAATGAGGATTGAGAGAGCGGGGAGAGATCCGCGATACCGGGCGCAACCCCCCTCGGTGTCTCGTGTTGAAGGATCCAGTTCGCAAGTTTCTCCCGTTTGTCCGGGAGGGGAACTTCTTAATGAGCCTTTGCCACTTTCAATCCCGTTGCCTGCCGAGCGTAGAATGACTGAGCGGGATTCTCATCGAGTCGTCTTACGAAATATCCGGATCATTATGAAGGTACTAGGTAAATTATTACGCTCGAGTGTCAGTCAATATATAGCGAACGACTGGCGATAAGTTCCATTGGCACTGTACCAAATTAAAGCGACGAACGTACTCGCGAGATAACAATAATTTTCGCTTGCGCGAACTCTTCCTGTGTTATATCCATAAAGTTTTTACTCATTTCCTTCAGCTACGCTCGTTTCATACATGCTCAAACGTACTTTCATTCCGCAAATACTCCTGTTCCATAAGAAAAACCGGCGTTATAATGTAGGCTAATAGCCCAGAGATATCTCGCGTGACAGTAAAATGAAAATTCGTTCTCGCGCGTTAAAATAAAAGCTTCTCTTTTGAATAACTATGTTTCCGCTCTTAGCTTTCTTATTGGATTTCTTTTTGAACACTCTATTTTAATATAAAACATTGCATTTATCAATTTAAACTAGTGTTAGAGAAAATATAATTATTGAATAATGTATAACAATTTTTATAAGCAAATATTTATAAATGTGTTTATATTTGATAAATATCATTTACAGACATCTGTTCTCAAAATCAAAATCGTCATTCGTATACACGCTATAAAATAAATATTAATATGTATTTACACATATATACACAGAATAATTTATATTCGCAATCAAAAAGAAAATAGCAAATTTGTCAATTAATAAAATTATAAGTTTTATTAATAAAGGCGCGCCAGCAGCTTGTGGTTGGGAGATAAACTGGCGAGAAGCATGAGCCAGCTCTGATTTGGCTATATGTAGCTTTTAAACTACAGGGGGGCAAACAAAAATTCCAACGGGGCATTCATGGGCAAACGCTGGGCAAACGTTTGCTAAAAAAAATTTTTTGATTTTTCAACATTGGGGGGCCAGTGTGAAGTTGGCCCCCCAAAATTGAATTGCTTATAACTTTTGAATTAGAGGGGGGCAAACAAAAATTCCAACGAGGCATTCGTGGGCAAACAATGGGCAAATGTATGCAAAAAGAAAAATTTTGATTTTTCAACATTGAGGGGCCAGTGTGAAGTTGGCCCTCCTAAAATTGAATAGCTTATAACTTTTAAACTAGAGGGGAGCAAACAAAAATTCCAACGGGGCATTCGTGGGCAAACGTTTGCAAAAAGAAAATGTCTAATTTTTTTACATTAGGGGACTCACTTCACACAGGTATATATTATGCATAATTTGCCTATATTCAACAGATTTACAAAAATATACTATATAGATCTAAAATTCGTTATAATATATATTCCATATCAGTTCTGAAGAAATTAATAATTATATAATAACAATGTAAAATTAATTAGAACATAGAGGGTGACAAAATACAACTCTTGTACATTATAATGCATCAGATCTGAAAGAATTAATAAATATTTAACTATATAACAATAATGTAAAATTAATTAAAACATGGATATGGCTTTTTCAATCAATTTTAGCACTTTATACATATAAGTAATAATCCAGAACTGTATATCAATCGAAGAAGATAGATGCGAATGCAAAACGGAGAATCGGGGTATCTCGGAAAGCTCAGGCAATTTTCGTCCGTCAGACAGGAGTGTTAAGGGTGACATTTAAAACAGGAAGCAGGTGATTTGGTCCCACCCGACTACGCAGCGTAGTTTCAAAAGTGCACACAAGTGAAGAAAGACTCTTGTATTACAATACCCCACGCCAGTTGCCGTCATCCACCGCGTCCACGTTACTCTCCCCTACGGTTTCGCGACTCTTCAAACTCTTTACATGGCCTCTTGTTACACGGTTGCCCCCGCCGCGCCGTCCCGCCTTAAGGCTTCGTTTGAGATGGGGTTACTAACTCGTTACGGCTGCTTCTCGAGCGGACACTTTTTCTATGTACGCGACACGTAACGCGGAGTAGGCACCAAAAACGAAAAAATGAATCTCCTCGAGCTCAAAGAAATTATTCAATGCGAGTCGCTCTCGCGTGCACCTTTCTGGATTTCTTAGGTCTGTTTGTTTTTCATCGCTTTTCATACGCTTTTACAGCGTACATCCCAGCAAACACAAATGTAGCAGTTACATAGCATAGATGCAATAGTTATGTTACATGTAACATTTACATCAATGTTATGTAACTGCTACAAACTGTGTTTGTTGGGATCAAACTGAATATGATCATCTCGGAGTTAGATTAGTTCACGACTATCAACCTCTTACATCATTTTGCCATCGGTGTATCCGCGAGTGAAATGTCAAAATTTCCAATCTATCATTGCGTGTCTCGGTTTTTCTCGTTCTCGAGTCTCCCAGTTTTCAAAGATTTACATGATGGACGCGACTTTGGTTGCGCGCAACAGCTTAATCTTCACCGAGACGACGGTTTCCGTCGGTGGCCATCAAGAATGGCCCGGAGGAAATCGACATCCAACTCGACGGCCGTACGTGCATTCTCAGTAACGCGAATCCGAATGCTTTTAAATGACGTTCACTGCACTCGGTCCGACTGAAGCGAGCGACGTTAGTGTCTTTTACGCGCGCGAGCGTCCGCGCCCGAAGGAGGTTTGGCGATGCTCCAAACACGCGGGAAAGCCCCAACTTCTTTTCTACACTACCGGTCGCAGACCATTTTCTCTGGAAACAGAAAGACGTCCGTCTTCACTCATTGTCGCGACAGCGAGACGCTTCAGGATGCCAACGACGGCCGGCTACCGGACGTAGGTTACCGGTTTACGAGTCCTTTTATGAGAACGTCTGAATGCGGACACAAACGGCCGACCGGTCTTCCCGCGGTGTCGATGGTCGTCCCTTCTGCTGTCTCGTCGAACGACAGCTCGCGATTGGCGCGATTGACAGTCGTGTACACAGGCTCGGAGAATTTCCATTGCGATTCATCGATGCACCAATACCACAATTTTCTCAGAGACCCTTTGATTGTAGATTTACTGGGCAATAATCGGAAAGCTACTGATGAAAATAAATGTCTGTTGTCTTGTAATGAATAGACAGAATAAAATGAATTAAACATTACCTTGCAGAAGACATTCATCATTTTTATTATAATTCATAATGCGAAAAGAATACTTTAACACAATTATATACTTATAAATTTACTAATTTATACAAATATATTTATATACTTATAAAGTAAAAATAAACATTATAAAAAAATATGCGCAAATATACGTTTCGACTCCAATTCGGAGCCATCCTCAACATATGTATAAATTCTTAGTCTGGAAGAGAGTACAAAAATTGAAAAGAAAATTGTTACCTTCCTACACATCGTTACAAACTCGAGTAAGACTTTCTTTGGAAACGTTAGTCAGGGGTGTCGTCCACACCAGTTGTAAGGCTGGGTAGAAAAGAGCTAGAAAGATCATAAAGCAACTGGAGTGCAGCTCGAAGAGACGAACACCACAAGGAAATATAAAAAAACATGAATTCGAAAAGTTATCTCACCTCAAGCAGCAACAAGATGTAAGATGAAACAATCATAGAATTATGTCAATGAATAAAAACTGTTTATTGGGCAGTCAAATGTGCAGAAAAACCGGCACATATAAAACACACTAATAAATAATATAAATTACAAAATCAAAAAACGTGTCAAGTCAAAAGGTAAAAATATATTAATAAATAATAAGAGAGTCGGAAATGTTTAACTGTCAAATACGAAGTCCGGACGCGCGTTGATTCTCATTGCCTATTCTTTCTTTGCTTAAAATTTTTTTAACAGCTATTTAGTTTCGGCAATTTCCCGATTGTCACTCTAAATATTCCCCATTCTTGATAATAATGCATTTCTCGAATAAAAATATCATCTCGTATTAATTCGTTGCCAATATCATCGTAAAAGGGAGAAGAATGATAAAGAGAGTGGTGATTTAATTTCACACAAAGTAATATTAAACTTAATAATCATTGATTGTCTTTGTTACAAACTAATTTGATCATATTAATCCAATCCAGACTTTGTTAATTGCAATTGATATTTATTTTTTTTATTTTACTTTACGTTTAGCCGATTGGATATGCAGTTATTTCGTTGCGTAGCGCATATAATTAATATGGAAAAATGTGGGAGCTCAGCACCAACACTACGATTTTCTCACCGAGAGCCTTTGATCGTAGATTTATGTTCCTCGTTCTTGATAACAATGTATTTATTGTGTGAATAAAATATTTTATTTTATATTAATTTAGTGCCCACCATAAAAGAGAGAAGAATGACTTAATTTTATACAAGTGACATGAGGATAATAATTCATTGTAGACAAACTAATTCGATCGTATCGCATCGAAGTCGATCTAGACTTTATTGCGATTGATATTTATTCTCGAATTTTACTTTACGTCCAGCTAATTTGGTATGCCTGCAATTATTTCGTCGCATAACACGCATAATTAATATGGGAAAATGTGGGAGCTGAATCTGCGTTAGATGGTTGCATCGACGAACCGTGACTATGACGTTTCCTTGTGTATGCACACTGTTATTTGACTGTATCCCAACAGCCGGCTTCCTTCCTTATTGGCTTCCTGCTTGGAGCGCGAGGGCTCCATGAATCAGTAATTAATGCACTTGCCAACGGGTAATTAGCAGCGACACCATGTCGAGTACTTTCTGAAATATGTATCATACACTGTGCTATTAAGGCTTTGATCGACGCAGCAGGTGAACGAACCTGGAGGATCCCGCCCGCGATCCCAGCGCGAGCGTGTCCTCGAACGTGGAAGACGTCGCCTCTCTGTAATCGAATTAGATAAATATCTGAACGTGCATCCTGCCGGGGCGGAAGCTTATTATGACGGAAGCTCGAATGGCAACCGCCTCGCATCGTGACTCGACGGTATGTCCTTTGGGATACGCCCGTGACACCGTGCTGTCGATGGCGAAGGTTGTGGTTGTTGTTACTGTTAGAGACTGATGGCAAATCGATATCCACACGAAGCTAATCCTCGCCCTTTGCTCGAAATTCATGCATCCATATATCTCTCCAAATAAACAAGAAATAACTAAGGTAAACGTTCCAGTGATCGGACACGAACCTATGTCTGGAAACTTACACAAGAACTTATTATTATTAATCTCAAATGCTCTTTGCATCATCATTGCTCGATGCATTTGAGACTAATAATAATAAGTTCTTGTGTAACTTATACTTAGAATTTTTATTTTAAAAAGCTTGTGTGTACACTGAAAAAACAAATTCTTGGTAAATTTGTGAGATGCATTTAGTAATACTTTTTTTGAAGTATTTGATTATTATTACCGATTAT
>NJRP01000042.1:997978-1017386 GCA_003063835.1 Aphaenogaster floridana | reverse complement strand
TTTTGTTATTATTATTATAATTGGTAATAATAATCAAATACTTCAAAAAAAGTATTACTAAATGCATCTCACAAGTTTACCAAGAATTTTTTTTCAGTGTATGTCTATACATACTATGTACATATAATTAACTATGTAGATTATATATTAGAAATTAGACACAAATAAAACCGCAAAAGAGATTCTCTATTTTTTTTTCTTTTCTAGAAAGAACCGGCTGCGATATATTTTTCCAAGTGCAATGTGTTTTCCTTAGTTCGCAATTTTTCCTCAGCGAATTCCGTATTTAACGAGCGTACGAGTAAATTTACGATCTCGCGGCTGTATACGATCCAAGAGAGCACGCAAGTTTGCTTAAACGTAATATCATAGAACCGAATTGTTCCCGTATTGAGTTGAACGGCGCTTGCGGTATCGAGCCGTCTCGTGTATACGCGGACGCGAAAGTTTGCCCGGAACTCAATTCTGGTCGAATCACTTCGTTATTGGTTTTTATAAAACTGTGCGCGATGTATTTTTCAAAAAGAGCAAAACGCGAGTGGTAATACAGAGCTCTAAATCGAAACAAGTCCATAAATTCCTTTTCATCGGTTTATTAATCCTGTACTTCCGCAAATTTCGATAGGATCTCTACGAGGTAAACTTCCTCTTACAAAAACACGACTACCGGTTTCTAATTTATTGTTGCATTGTTACGGCACAAAACGTCAAACGCCGCTGACTCTTTTGCCACGACAATCTTTTTCTGTATTAGAAATTTCTGGAAAAATATTGTGCGTTGTTGAATTCAATAGCAGAACAAAATACCACGAGTTTTTCCCGTGAATAACAACCTCGTTATTTCGCCGTTTAAAAGTGAAAAATCAAAAAATCTACAGTAGAAAAAGTAATGATATCGTCGGCGAGACGCGATGATGGATAATTAATGGTATCTACTTAGTCGCGTAAAGTATTTCAGCGTTCCGTCGTGTTTGCACGCTGTCATTATTTGACAGACGTCTCGCCGCAAACGTACCGCGAATTGACTCATGCGATAATTTACGTTTGAAGCGACGCGACGGGTCAATTTAGTAGCACGAGACGGATCTGCTTCGTTTACCGAACAAGGCGCATTTACTTCTTTCGCAAGCTGTCAGTAAAATATTAAAATATCTTTTTTGACATTTTGGTGCTAATTTTACCGTAAGCTATTTTTCGAAATTTAATCGTAATTACTGTAAAAGCATTCCCTTCATAGTTAACTTTTATCCATGATTGCATTTGCAAACTTTTTGATGTCATTCTGATACATTTAATTAATTTAAACATAGTAAAGACCAAAAAGAGGGATTCGTTAACAACAATGACCAATAAACAAAGGCAATGAACCCAACGATGTGTTCAATCCATTAAAGGCCACCAACTGAAGAGGATCTCGATAGAGCTCGAAATCAGTATTTTATATAATTGAAAATCACAAGTAAGTATAATTCCAGCAATAGTCCACAGCTACTGCCATACATAGTAATTTTTAATATAAAATTTTCTCCGTGTATTATAAAATTTTATTTGTCGTTGTTAACGAGCCAAACAGATTTATTTAAACGTAACATTTAATTAAGCTTCGATCTTCTTTAAATTCTTCGCAGTATTAGTAGGTAATATTAAATATCTTTGTATACGTTGCGTATTAATACACTGTTTCTCTCTAGCTTGCTAGAACTCAAAGTCATCCCGTAATGACTTGTTTCGTGAGTATCCCTCGTCCGAGACAAATTGAATCAGCTTCCGCTTGGCGAACGTTGTCTCCTCAGGTTGACCTACTTAAGCGCGGTAATCTAATGGGGAGTATTGACTGATGCCTCACTTTCAAATTTCAGGAATTTTCAAGGAAATATTCGATTGAAGGCATTTTTAGGTACAATAATATTCTCTCATACTGCATTTGTCTGTATTAATGCGATTCAATTTATAAATGAATTATTCATCCGTTTATTTAAATATTAGTTCCCTAAAAGGCATCAGATACTCAAGACGATCCTCAACTTTCTCTTATAATCGCTTAAAATATAATAGTGACTCGTCCTCGTATATATGCTCATCGTCCACGCAATCAGCTTTCGTACAAAAGCTAACTATGTGCACTCAGAGAAAAAAGTCGTATCAGCAACTAGAAATTTGTGGACAAATAGCGCCTCAACTATGTACTATAAAGTTGCAGTAACAACAACCAAATAAGTTATATGAACATAGTAATATTAACCATTTATAGTAAATTGTTGGATAAACTACATATTTGTTTAAACTGGAAAAATGTTATTGTCATAATATCTTACTTGTATGAAGTCTATATAACTATGTAATTATAGTTGAGTCGCTATTTCACTATCAATTAATAGTTCACAAATGTAGTTAGCGTGACTATATTTTTATAGTATTCAGTACTACTTTAGTTCCTATTACTTCGTAAAACTAGTTGCAACTACTTAAATTTCAGAGTTGCCAAATTATAGTTGCCAGAACTATTTCCTCTCAGTGTGGTTTTGAAGTATCTAAACATTTAGCCAATAAAGACAGATGTGAAAATAATTATGTTGCATCATCCAAATAATTATGTAGAACGTTCAAGCACGATGATGCTGCAAAAAGTTTTGACATTCTAGCAACCAGCTTGACCAATATAATTATAGATGATCCAACATAATTATTTTCAAATTCGTGTGTGTGGCTCAATTTTTAGATAAAAGAGCAAAACCGTTTTTTTCTGTGTTGCTGGCGACGGGAGGAAATAGCGTCTCCTTCGAGTGCGGGATTCGGGCGGTTCGCGGGCGCGTGGCTTCTGAATCTTTAAAAACCGGGCCGCGGCAGCACGTCAGACGTATCGCCGTCAACGACGTGGGGAATACGACAGGAGTGCGCGAGGTCGATATATCGGGACGAGATTACCGATGTAAGAACACTTTTCTCTCCCCCGTCAATCCTCGCGAGACGCGTGAGCGGCGGCGAACGCGGCCATTAGCCGCGCTCCGCTTCGTACATATCGAGTACCTGTCGCTGGCTCCGAGGATTCAATTTTCACGTTTCGGGTGAGAGCAATCGGGAGAGCGGGGGATGAGGGAGTCGTCCAAAAGCTTCCCCTTTTTTCCTTTTTTTTCCTCCCCCTCCCCCCGGGAAATTTTTTCCCGGGATAATTCGACAGCGTTCCGTCTGCGACGCGATACGATTTTCCCTCCCCTCCTCCTCCCCCTCCTGCCCTTCCCCCAGAACGGTTAGTGGCGCTGATGGAAAAGCTGACACGCGATTTGCAACAATGTACGGCTCTAATCCGACAAAACGCTGTCGCCCATCTGCGCGTCGTCGATTCGGGGGATGAAATACGCGATCGTCCGCGAAATGGGACGTTATTACTCGAACGTCATCTATACAGGGTGTGTTCCAGGTCAGGTCGATGAAACTTCAGGATCTTATAGGAAATTGAATTTGGAACAAAAGGGTTCCTATAAACCTAGGTCCAGAAACGCTTCGTTAAAAAGTTACAGCTAATTAACTTCGAAAAATCACATTTTTTTGATTATTTTTAAAAATAATTTCAAAACCCTTCATTCATTTGAAGAGAGTAACGAAATAAAGCTGATAGGTAATTAAACAAACTAAATTACACCAATAAAGGAGAATAACGAGCAGTTTAGTTGACTCCAGATGTACATATAAGTTGGACAATTCGTTGCCTTAAATAACATACAATTTTCAGATAGCGCGCGCCCGCTCGAGGTACGTGCGTCACGTAAACTGAAAAACGCTTTGTGTCCGGCGCAATTCGCCGTTCGAAAAGTAATGGAATCGTTGTGGTGCACACGACGGGGGAAAGCGCACGAACGAAATGCATCCGTTCGCGCCAACGGCGCATATATCATTTAGAATATCTTGGTGTTATTCAGAACTATATACGAAAATCGTATCGCTCGAATTTCGCCGAGACGCTTTACAACTATCGTAAAACTGTTGTACGGGGGGAAGAGAGAGAGAGAGAGACAGGGGTGTAGCGATCGAAAGAGTTCTAAAAATAAATGAGTAAAAACATAAGCCGTTTCTGCCCCGTCGTCGAATGCACAAACTGCGAGATACAACGCGTCGGAACGTCGCGCAACTTTCGTTTCTCAATAAATATTTAATGCCGTCGTAAAGTCCACGAGCGGCATTGTGAACTGCGCGATAAATAATACGCGCTCGCGCAATGCTCCAGGATGTTACAGATCGCCCGCGAATCTTCGTGAAAACATAGTATTTTCCACATACGGTCGTTGCCCTGGGAAGTTCCCGAATTAGATCGGAGATTAAATTAACAACGATCGAACGCGCTGGCAGAAATAAGATTTAAACATTTTGTTCGAGACTGACAGAGTATCGTTAATTCAGGTTGCATCAATCATTTAACAGACGCACAGTGGTCTAAATAAATTCCATAGCGCGAAAAAATTCCAAAAAATTCTGAAATATTTTTATTTATTTAAGTATTTATTTATTTACGTATTTATTTATTTAAGTATTTTTAGCATTTTATTTTGTTGTAATTCTAAAATATTATACTATTATATTATATTAGATAACTTATATCAGTTAATATTAAATACTATTATATTAATTATCTTTGTGGATAATATTAATCTGCAATGGCGTATATAGTATGAAAATTTTGTTTATGCTGTCGATCATTAATCCCTCTCGACACATTTGTCAATGCCGTTTATTATGCATTGTTAATGATTGCTATTTGCATAAGATATATTTTGACCAGAAACTCTTATTTTCCCAAATCGCCAGTAAATAATTAACACAGAGTTAGATATATTTTGTTTGTGATTTTACTAGAATGACAGATTTCCAATCAGATAATTTCTTAATAGTTTCTTATATTTAGTGCCAAATTTGATACTGATTATTTTAGTTATAGATAATAGTTATAATAGTTATATAACTATTTATAACTAATTATAACTATCTCCAATATTTATAACTTTGAAATTTTTCAAGTTCAATAAAAAATTTCAAATATTTGCAGGTATTGAAATTAGATTAGATCTCATCATTTTTATCAGGGAATTTGTTTATTATTATGTTCTGACATAATAATAAACAATAGTTCTGACATAAGAGAAATGACATACACTACCGGTCAAAAGTATTTTATCATCAACGAGTTGCTCGTATCGAATATCCGTCCTGTAATGCCAGTATCACAGCATGTTCTTCATTAGTAATTTCACGTTTCTTCGTCATATTTTTAACTATAATACGCACTAAACAGAATTAGCATGACATGTGGTATGTCTCGAAAACCGTGGGTTACTAACAAATATCGAGTATCAAATAATGATGCAGAAGTCTAAAATAGTTGGTATGTAATGTTGCTAAATTTACATACATACTTCGTGTGCAAAACTGGAGGTCACTAACGCCGTCAACAAATATTGAACGATTTAAATATTTCACGTTTCTGTGACCAGTCTCTACATATATAATATTTAAGTGCTTTTACCAGTTAAATCGAACATTACTACAATGTCTCTGTTATATAAAATAAAATACAAATAAAGGGAACTAATGTTTATGTAGATTTTAACATAAGATTACGTAGGTAAAATACTTTTGACCGGTAGTGTAAAATAAGCAATAAATAATAGATAACAGCGTTAACACGAAGTTTGTAATAATTTCGTGCTAAGAAACGCGATTGGACCGATTACACTGCGACGTATATCCTCCTCGCGATACCTGCGGTATTCCTCCAGCGAGAGCTCGATCTGCAAATTATATAAAAGCGTGTGATGCCGATTGCTGCGTAATGCACAACTGATCGGATCGGAAAATTAATGCTCGCGAGATGGACAATAATTCCAAAGGCGGATTAACGCGCGTTTTTACGCGCGCGCGCACGTCGAGAATTGAGAAGCATCGCAGGTGCAAAGAGGAGCTTGCGGACTTCGCCGGAGGGCGGGTGGTGGGTTTCGCGGACGGTCGTGGCGCGATGGTTGGATGTGCCGGTGCATCGAGAGGGATCAATGAACAAGTTCAATAACCTTAAATCCACTTGACGGCGGGACTACCCATCGGGTACGACTGACTGCGTCGCTTCAACAACCAAAATAGATATTCATTTTCCAAGAGTGCTATTTTCCCAGTCCCAGACACAAACCCAATACCGCTGATTTAAGTGCCCATCCTCCCCCACCCCCCTCGCGTTAAGGTCAAAGACCTTATATCGGCGCTGCCTGTAATTTCTCGCGTGCATCCCGTGCATATCGTAACTCGCGCGTCCATAAGCGAGCTAATTGCGAGATCTCGACAGTCTCGTTTGTCACACTTCTTCCATTGTCATCGGTTTATTAACACTGTCACGCGACGATCCGCTGTCGACAACCGTCGAAAGTCGCGCGATGTAGCAACGCCCAGATCGATTGTGACAATATCAACGACACGTGAATTATACATGTTAATTGTGTGCTCGAGTACTCTTCATGTGGAAACTAGTTCAAGCGTCCCTCCGGTATCGGCTGTAAAAACGTTTTAACAATCGTGAGAGCCGACCATCGAGTACGTCTGATAACGTACAGCGCGCTCCTATATTAACCACCCCGTCAAATAAGCCGACGTCTTATCGGACGGACAGCGTCTTGAGCTTCAACGCGCAGCGAAAATGTATGTCTTCAAGACACGGCGAAACTTTACGCGACAGCTGATACCGCTTTTCCGAGCTCATGCATACTTTATATCCCCTAACGGTGTTTCGGCGTCGCGAAGCTCACGTAAATCGGTATGGAACGTGACGTTCGCCCCTGAGAATGCGCCCCGTCACGTTTAACGTAATAACAAACGAGGTGCGTCCTAAAACGGGCGGGCAACATAATAACGCGCGTTTTTGCAATTGTGACAAATAAACCGCATACAATGTATTTGCTCATTCCTGCGACGACCGCAACGTAATTGTATTTATGTCCCGCTGTCTCTTTATTTACTGAACCAATCATTTTGTTGCACCGCTAACGAGCGCAACGTTTGGCTGGGAGCAACATTCTTGCAGTATTATTTGTATAAAATTATTTGTACAATTTTTATTTTATAAAAACTTTTTATTGTTTTATCCTCTTTTATCGTTATTTCCAATGCCAAGCTATTGTAATATCACATTTAATTAATTTTGGAGCGATGTTATTTTAAAAAATAGGGATTTAACTCACAAATTAATCCCTACAATATATTGCATCAAAGATCATCGTGAGGTAAATGACTTTTGCAGAAGAACAAGTTAATATCCACGATTAATATAATAATCATAATGCATATAGTGAATACTTAATTTATAATTACGCAATTGTCGCCAAAAGTATTTTTCCAAGTAGAGAGCAGACTCACCTTGTGCGAATTCAAAATATCGGACGCTCCGATTTATAGCACCAAATCGATCACAGATTGCACATGAAAATTCCAGGGTCGACTTACATCCGGACGAATCTACCTGATTTACCGGTTCCACACGCGTGAGATCGCATACGTGATCTCGCAAAACGCAAACGAAACTCGCGAACAATCGGCGAATCGATTTCGATTCCTCCTCTTTTGCCACGATTGTCCTCACAGGAGCGAAACCGAGCGGGCCAATCAGAATTTCGGCACGATCACGGCGAGCATCGCTCGCGAACTGAATATTCTCACGGGGGTGGAAGCGTCAAGTGGAAGTGAACCACGGCTACTGGAGAGGGTAAATGGGGCAAGAGGGGTCGGGAGAATGCGCGCGTAGAAGAGAAACGGCAGAGTGGTGCAAGGGGAGATTGGTGATGTTGCGAGGGGGTTGGACGATGCTATTGCCGCGCTCAGAGATCGCCGGGTTAGTCGAATAGTTAAGTTTTACGCTGATAAATTTAATTTTTTTTAAATTGGAATTTTTCGAATAGCCAAAGCATTTTTGTGTATCTAATCGCTCGTATTACTCGTAATAAAATTCTTTGAAATCGCTATATTTCCAACAAAAATGTAGGGCTCTGAAAGAGTTTGTGAGTTATAAATAAATAGAAATCTAAACATTTTCATCATGTTTCAAAGCTAAGCTTAAAGACAATAAAATTTTATTTTATATCTAATTTAAAAAAATAAAATTTAACATTTAAAATATATTTGAATTTTAATATTAATTTAAAAAATATTAAAAAGGTAAAAATATTGGCGCCTAATGAAGTTTTCTTCAACTTAATTAATCATGTAGGACGAGATATAGACATTGAAGATTCAAGCGTTGGAGAGAGAAAGAATCAAGAATCTGAGTGCATAAAATAAAACGAACGGACCTACGCTATGTATATCACGCGACTAATTAAGAATTGAAGGTATTAAAGGTGTACCATTTAAAATTGGACAAAAAAGTTATTTTGTAAAAAATATTAACTTGTAAAAAGCCATGCGATGAGTACAGCTAATAGCAAACTTATCCGCGAATACAACCTGAACCGTTCAACAGCGTAAGCATAATTCGCAAACCAGGCCACGATGAGAAACTTTAACCAAACGCCACATCGTATGCTGCAACCTGACACCGAAAAAACTGGCAGTTTCAGGCCTCGTTTACTAATTCTCGCTCTCAACTGTAGAGCGTAGTTCGCTCCTCCACCATTCAGCCGTCATCCTCCACTAAAGCGGCGAATTTCGGAGGCTCTAAAAGTTCGCGGTGTGATCATAAGCGCGACCTACATTAACTTAACTCGATTTTAGATACTGAAAGCTACTTCCACTAGCTATTTTCCACGGTATACGCTCAATTTTTCTCGATTTGCCAGCCATGAAAAATAGCGGCGCACTAAAATTACTTCTCCGCTGTGGAATCGATCACGAGTCTACGAAAAGAAGGATGGACGCGCGTGCTTCACTTTACGTAATAAAATTGAACGTTTAATATCGACGAGGTGGATTAAACCTCCGTAATACGGCGATAGGAGAATCAATCGTAAGCAAAACGGCGATTATATTTGGATCTGCCGTAATACTTTGCGACAAAACGCGGCCAGCGAACATAAAGTTACGCTTTAACCGAGAATATTTCATAAGACGATGCGTACCTGGAATTATTCAATATCTGCGGAATCCTTTGAAGCCCCTCGCCGAACTGTCGGTTACTCCCTTTAAAAGCTTCTCTCGCTCTTCCCGTCTATCACGTCCCGTTCTTCTCCACGGCGCTTCTCTTTCTATTTCGCGGGGTACGTACCTCGATGACCTCGTCACCGAAAAAAGGATATTACGCCAGGCGCGTAGGAACGCGAATATTTCACGGAGAAAACCGTCTCGATTATGGAATAAATTAAAGAACGAGTACATCGTCGGTAATAGCTTCTATTTGCATTTAGAGATGAAACTGCCACCGCGTCCGGGAAGAAGTAACGAAGATATCCTCGAGGATTTTGGCCGACGGAACGAGGAAACGACTTAAAACAACGTGATGCAGCAAGAAGTTGATAAAATATAATTTTAGTGGAATTTCAGTGTATACGTATTATATAAGTTTCTATATTTTGCTACGATGCATCCACCAATAAAATTGAATTTTTTATTCAAAGGTGAAGATAGTACTAGGCCTGTTCTTTATCGCTGCACTAGACTGCTCTAAAACTTTATTTCTCGCTTTCGCAAAACTTCAAACATATATCTATTTCATTTTAAATGCAGTGAGTGAGTGTCTATTATCTAAATAGTGTCTAAATCTATTATCTTCGCCGTGTTATGTTTATTTTAACACCCTAGACAGCAATATTTAAAATATAACAGAGTGAATGTATCTTTTTGTAGTGCGAAATTAAAGCAGATCGAGATGCATGTGTCATGCACTTTCAAAGGCGAATTTGTAACACTAGGTTATAGATTCATACATTAGTGCGTGTAATAGAAACCAATAAGGGATCCAATCTCAAGAACAGTTTGATGCACATAAGTTGTATTGGTGCAAGTAGATAAAGCAGACGCTATTGTGTCGTATGCAACCTATTCCTGAAGATGAACCAACCGCATCCACTTCCACAGATGCGCGAGCACCGAATAGTAAACAAATACAAGAGAAGTAAGTGAATCGATATACGATTCTAGCATCATACCTAATTATAGCTTATTATACCTAGCATAATCGATCCTAACAGCAATGTTCGAAGCAAAACCATTTCCATTTAGCTGAGCAATCACGAGACACATCGATACCACGGTACTAAATTATGGAAACATTAAATGATACAGAATTACGCGTCTTAGGTCGATCCAGATAGCGGAGGGGATAGACGAGGATGAGGAATATGATGACAACACCTGTTGTCACCGCGCGACTTTCTGCAATCCGGTATTACGAGAGATTCTCGTGACCAACGTGATCTCCACGTGTTTCGAGCTACAGCTGACATGGGCCGACCTCTTCTGGCTCGCGACCGTGAGCGGCATGACCCTGCTGGCCTGGGCCGTTCTGTACTTCCTGCTGGGCGACGTTGTACTACCCGGCGGCAGCATATTTGGCCTCTTTCTCCTTGTCGTTCTTTCCTACGCGCTCGGTTGGACCCTCGCCTGCATTCCCCGGCTTCATCTTCCGCCCATCTTCGGCATGCTTCTCGCCGGTATAATACTACGCAATACTGACGTCTACAATATACACGACATGCTCGGGCCGGGCACGACCTCCAAGATCAGGACCTTCTGCTTGACCTTCATCATGGTACGTGCTGGCCTGCAGCTGACGACAACCGCGCTAAGGGCGCATCCCGTGTTTGTGATGATCCTGGCGCTCGTCCCTTGCACCGTCGAGATGCTGGCGGTCGCTGTCTCGTGCAAATATCTCCTCGAATACCCGTGGGATTGGTCTTTCATGACGGGGTAAGTTAACGCTACGCCCACTTCCATGAAATACTTACGAAAATCCTCGAATAATGGAAATTCTTATTCATCAGAGAATCAAATACTAAACGTACGCAAGATTTCTCTAATTATATAGGATCGAGGCATCTAACTTGCACAATTGAATAACTTCTAAATGTGTTTGTATATTATTGACAATATCACCAATTTAAAATATTTTATTGGGCACACTTTGATAAGGAATAATTTTATAAAAAAGATATTAAAAAATGTGTTATACCCTGAAAGATTTGAGACATAATAATCTAGACTAACAATTGTAAGATCATAATCTTATCGCAAAAATATAAGGACGATTTGTGCAGTAATAAATCCTCTTCAAGGACGATCGTGGCCTGCATGTCTCCTGTAGTAACGGTCAACTGCATGCTCGCCTTAGCTGAACAAGGTTACGGAGAAGACAAAGGATTCGCCAGCTTGTTATGTACTGCGGCGTCTATCGACGTCGTTCACATCGTGTCTTTGTTCTCCATCTGCTTCTCTTTCGTTTTTAGCAATGGTATACAGAAATCGTAAGAAAAACGTAATGATGCATCGACATTCACATAGCTTTCTATCCCTTTCGAAGAACGGGAGATCCCATATGCGAAAAAGAAATATTTTAAATTTTCAATAGAAAATATAAAATGTCAATAAGAATTTGATAAAAATCGATGAAGAATTGCGTTTTAATTTATATTTAGACTGTATCTTTGAGAGAGGAAAGATAAGTCACTACAAGAACTTATATATATTCGCTATATATCTTCAAGAAATCATATCCCGATACTGTCTCTATGAATTACGGTATTAATACAATAAATATTTCATAACTTCTATGACTAACACATTAGCGGTTTGCGACGCCGAGCACCGCGAGCTAGTGGCGAGCTATATAAAAAAATCTAAACGTACAAAGAGCTTTCCATAAAGCGAGCTATACATCTTCCTAGATGACAGGAGAACAGAATGGTGGTCCTATATCCCCGGCGGGATTCGAGATTTCCTCCTGGGACTTATAGTGGGAATTATCTTGGGCTTTGCCCTGGTCTTTTTCCCTCATCGCAATCACGTAGGTACTTTATTCATTTCCTCGCGTCCGAGAGCTTACGAAATTCGGGTCACGTATCGCGAGAGCACGTTCGTGTAATCTGAACTAACAAGAGCGGACTTATTAACGCCTTTTTACGATTTTTTATTAAAATATTGCCCACGTCGCGAATAAAATTTACGGAAATTTTAGCTTAACATTCTTAGCTCAACATTCTTTCATTCGATTATATAGTAAACATTTTAGCCGTCCTATAATTTATTAGCCATACTTAAAAACGTATCTTTCTTTTGGGCCTCAGAAATACGCAACATGGTATCGCATTGGTGGTTTAGCTCTTGCATCTTTAATGTGCACCACAGCAGCATCGAGACTAGCGGTCACAGGTGGAGGATATCTCGCTACTATTATACTATCGTTCATAGCGGTTCACGGATGGCGAATCTTAACGATTTCGTACGACGTAAGTAATGGTGGATATGTCGTAAATATACAATGCGCCAGAATTCATCTTTTAAAATTTTCTCGACACTGTTAATACATTCGCCACTGACGTCAATTTTACAATTTTTATTCTTATTTTAATAGCAGGACTCTACAGCAATCAGCCATAGATTTAAGTTTATTGTATCTGGCTTCCAGTTTTACAAAGGTGAAAAAATTACCGACTGCAAAAGTGTTAATTTATCGCCAACTGTCTCTGTCCGTCGTTTTTGCTAAAAATTAGAGTTCCTTGTAAAAAAAATTGATTTCTATTATTCTCTTTATATCGTAGACGACACCTTTTCACAAGGCGTTTTATTTCCTATGGCATTTCGTGCAGCCGATTTTAGGAGGCGTGATTGGTGCCGATATTGACTTTAGAAACTGGGCTATATCCAGATTTGGACTTTACCTTGCTTGTGTGCTCATGGGAATATCCGTAAGTTATATCGAGCAAGATATGAGAAATGAGTTAGCTTTAAAAACGCGAATAGAAAATTGAATGTAATTTTATGCTTTATTTGACTTTAAAATAAAACTTAAAGATAAATTTTCTCGCAATGATAATGCCTTTTTGCCAAATTATCTATCTGAATAGATAATATATCTTTATCTGAAGAAATATATTCCTAACAATGCTACAAAAATTTTATATAATTTTCTAAGTTTAGGTGCGCTGCACTACTGCCATTTTAACGACGATCAGAATGCCTTTCACATGGAAAGAACGACTCTTCGTCGCTATATCTTGGGTACCGAAAGGAACTTTACAGGTAAAAAGAGCGTATTTTTCATCCCCGATACATTACGTGAACTCTCTGTCGGAAATCGATGGCATTAACAGTTGGATGAATGTCGATATTCCGAAAATTAGGCGGCATTAGCGCCGATGGCATTTGAGCGTGCTAGAAAAGAAGGCGACCCCACGAAAATAGAATTGGCCCTCGATGTGGTGAGGATATCCGTAATTGCCATGGTATTTCTAGCGCCACTTGGAGCAATCGGCATGATGACTAGCGGTCCCTATTTCCTGAACAAGATCACTATCGAAGAACACCAAAGGGAGCGGGAATTGAGCTACATGCGCATCGTCGCTCTGCAACCTGTTAGAACGCGCAAAAAAACGAAGAAACCAGCCCACGATATGTCCCAGTTACGACTCTCTCGCCAATAGAATCGAGTTTGTAGCATTAAATGTAGATCATGCCACCTATTAAATATATCGACATCTTCGAGAACTCGTCACTCTCATCTCTTATGACAAAATATTGTAAAGGTATAAATAGGAAAGGTGACATTAAAATACATGTCAAATACTACGTTTACGCGAGGCGTTACTTCTGTAGTAACTTACTCAAATTATCGTAACTTACGATAATTCCCGGGGTTGAACCCGTTTACGCGGAGTGAATTATCGATAATTTGAGTAAGTTACTACAGAAGTAACACTCGCGTAAACGTAGTATATTTAAAATAAAGGGAGGAAAAGTCGAAACTTGAAATCATCAAATTTCATTGTTATCTCTTCTTTCATCACCGTGATTGGTTCTTTTGCTGGGCGATATTATTATTTCGTACCATAAGCGGCTATCGTCATAGAGATTATGCACTTTGATGTTATCAAGAATTGAAAGGGTTATTAGTAGCAAAGAAAATAACTTCTATTTTTTACTATTAAGGCTCCTGATTACTCACTACTACTATCTCAGATTGTGACATGAAAAACGATAAACATGTAAAAATGCTTAATAAAAAGTTTTGCAAGATACATTAAGCAAGATCCTGCTATTTTGCAGGAGCCTTAATAAAATATATCATAAATCAGAAAAATAAGTGCGTAACGCGTGGATTGCTATATTCTAATAAATTACAAAATTCTTACTTGAAATGATATTTGAAATATATAATACAGCACTATTATCAAGGCATTTTTCAGAGAGACGAATTTTTAAAGTTAAAAAGTAAAAAGTATTTTAGTATTACATAATCCCAAGTGATATAAATATTTCAATATTTAATATTAAAATATTTTTATTATTTTTAATATTTTAATATCTATTCGCGATACTGTTCATTTTTCCTTTACTCTAATAATATTAGAATTTAGAAAAACTAATAATGCACATGTGCTAGTATCCTTGAAGAAATAAAATCAATATAATCATATAATAAAAGGCGTCCTCTCAAATTCCATTTTTAAATTCCATTTTTTTAAGCAATTTAATTATATGAAGATTCGAATTGCTTATAATGTATATAAAGACTTTCAAGACTCAAAATTAAAAATTCTTGAAAGTCTTAAAAACCTTCAAAGTCTTGAAGAAAATGGGATGCTGTAAAAGAAAAAAAATATTTTTATATAACATGTGCATGGAAAGTGCCCATTCCGCGCGTTTCTTTTCAAGAAACGCGCGTAATGGGCCACTTTCCACGCACGTGTAATATAAAATAGTGTGTGTAACACGTGCGAGTTGACAATTGTAAACTCGTGCGGGTGATCGCATTCGCCTTCTCCGCGCTCGTGTCCAATTGTCAACTTCCCGCACTTGTTACACAAATAACTATTTCTTATTATTTATGCACTTGAACTATTTATCATCCGTTTATGTTTTTATTATTACGTCTTCTATTTAAAAAAGAGCTCTTTTACATGGCATTGCAGAGCAGCATAAAATGTTTATTATTAATTCTGACATTTACCTCTGTTTTAATTTTCCAATATTTTAAAGAATTTCCATTTTCATTTATATAAATATCTATCTTATTATTTAATTCAACTTTATTTGACATATTATTATATATATGTATATATTGGTATATATACTAATTGAAGAATTTTTGCTATCTAAATAATACATTTACGAAACCGAAATAAATAAAAACGTATTAAAGCATTAAGTTACTATCTCGTATAAAAATAGTTGACTTGTTTAAATAATTTCACATCTTCCAAAATATTTAAAAGATTTTCAAAATATCTAAATCCTTTAAGATTCAAGAATTTCTCGATTTCGAAACGGTTCAATATCTTCGTCATATATTCTAACTAATTTGAAATGTATATATGATTACTTCGTTACGTATTACATCTTTAACATGAACACGTGAAGTATACAATATACCATCTATATTTCGAATCTCAATTATTTTCGTTCTCCATCACGTTAGTATCGCATCAGGATCTATTAAGACATTCACCTAGATTCTCGAGTATCATCCTCGCTATATTTCCAAGAATATAACACAACGGTACTATCGCGGTGCGGAAATGACTCCGGGTGTCTTATTACCTTACCTCGCCGTACGGTACGTTTAGGAGGGTAGTATCGTTGACGTAAACAAATGCATCAAGGTGTGCGGAACGAGCGAGGCGCTACCGCGTCGCGCATTTACACAAGACCGTGTGTTTCTGCAACTAAAACGCGTAGAGCGCGAGCGAGCGCGGGTTGTTTGGTGCCTCCGAGACGATCATTATTGGCAAAGTGAAACTGGGGCAGCGTCGCCCGCTCAAGCGACGTGATAGGAGCATTGTGCTTATTGTTCGTAAATAGAATCGTGCGCGGTGACGAAGCGCGTGGCGCCGAGATAACGAGACGAAGGGCGATGATGCCTTTCCGTACGCAGCGCATGCTCTAGCGTCTTGAGGGTCTTGAGTCTCACGGCGACTATTATAGCGGCCAGGTGACTGTACCGATAAAGTCGCTAATTCGAACTCTTTGGCCGGTATTTATAGTCCGTTCTTATTTCAAGACCATCTTAAGTAACGTCTTAAGACGCTAATACGGTTCATGACATCTTAAGATTGTACTTAAGATGGTCTTAAATATAAGAACGGACTATGAATACCGGCCTTTATATCTTTCCATCCTTGGCTGCGTTCGGAAACATCACCCGAGTGTAGCATTTTATCCTTGTTGTTCACCGAATGTTGAATAAGGATAAAATGACACATGAGAGACCTCGGCTGATGTTTCCAAACGCAGCCCTTGAAGATAAGAAGTAGGACTGTTAAAGCTTCCGCACAATCAAAAATATAAGGAACAAGGAACAGATATTAGCGATTGGGATGAGGAAGAAAGAAGAAAGAAGATTCTTCCTTCTTCCTTCTTCCACATCCCAATCGCTAATATCTGTTTCTTGTACCTTATATTTTTATTGTGCAGAGGCCTTTACTTTTCACAACTTCAAAGATTCGAAGCTTCAAAATAGAATTCGAAGCTTCGAATGACATCTTAAACTTGGAAGGTCCGAAATTAACTTCGGAGCTTCGAGTCAAAAGGATAGTCTTCAATAATATTTCGTTTATCCTGACAAAAAAACGCTATAAGTATATAGGAGTCTAAGGCCAGTATTCATAATCGGTTCTTATATTTAAGATCGTTTTATAAATCAAGTTTTAGGTGATCTTAAGATTCCGCTCAGCCAATAAAATGGCTATATAGCATCTTAAGATTGTGCTTAAAACGTAAATAGGTATAAGAACCGATTATGAATACCACGTACCCTACAAGTTTATCTATATAAGTTTATGGTTTTAATACTGCATATCTATTCTTTTCAAACTACATAAATAATAGAAATGATATATTAATCTAGTATATTATACAGATATCTATAGTTTTCATGTTTCACGCTCGGTCTATTAAGCGTCGTCTACAATGGCCGTAAGAGCATGGCTGAAAGCCGTAAGCGTAAGAAATTTACCAATCACAGTCTATTATTCTCGTCCCATTCGACTGTGATTGGTTAATTTCTTACGCTTACGGCTTACGGGCATACTCTTACGGCCATTGTAGACGACGCTTTATATTATGCCCATTGCTACATACAGTCTGTTTTAAAAATAGAAACTTCAGTAAGTTTGCCTTTTCTCTCTAACTCTTACATTAAAGACAGAAGGTAACTTTTCAATATAAAAGTTATAAAGAAAACGTAATTCTATCAAAGTTTCTTTTCTCTTTCTAAAGTGAATACACGCGTGGGAACACAAACTTATTTATAATCTGATTTTATATCTATTATAGGATCATCTTAAAAGTATGTTAAAGTTATACGGTTATTTTATTGGCTAGATGGAAACTTAGGCCAGTATTCACACACATAGTTTGTTCTTATTTCAAGACCGTCTTATGTAATGTCTTAAGATGCTAATACAGCTCTATGATTGGTTTATAATATCTTAAGACTGTATTTGTGATATAAGACTTTAGTCTTAAATATAAGAACGGACTCTGAATACCGGCCTCAGTCGATGATAATATGCTCATGCAAGCATCAGACTCGTATTGGCTCCAAACGTGAGAGAAAAACTATTCTAATTTATTTCCTTCGTTTTGAAACGTCAGCACGCATTCGTGGTGTATTGCGATACTATTTAATACACAGTACTACAATACTACGAATTGTTTAGTGTTATTAATATATATTGATCATCATCATGGCATGTAGTATACTGACATACGATGAGGCAGTTACAGAAGAATACAATGAGAAGGAAGAAGTTAGTCTAAGCTTAACAGATTACATAAATTGGCAAGTTTAAAGTTTCTTTTTTTTCTATTTTTTAAGGATATACATCGCTGAGCAATTGCAGAATAAAAATGAACGGACATAAATTGCTCAAAATCGGATTACTTATATCCATATAAAAATTTTTTCAACCATTGTGCTCATAATTATATCATTCATTTTATATTAAAAAATTGCTTGAGTACAATCTTAAGATGCTATACAGTCATTTAATTGACTGGATGAATATTAAAATTTATTAAGATTCGGCTTATAATGATTTTAAATGTGTAAGATCGGAATATACGGACAGATTGAATGTCACCCTTTGTGTTATGTGTTTTTATTGTGGGTTTCCATCGCTATGATGCGTGGTCTACAATAGAAGTAAGCGTAAGAGTAAGAGTGGGAGTAGGAAATAAAATAAATTTAATTCGCTCATGCCCTTACTCCAACGCCTATGATTGGCTCCCTCTTATTCTTACTTCTTACTCCACGCTTACTCCACGTATTGTAGACGACGCTTGACAAGTACCTGCGTTTTTCGCATATCTTTGCCGCATATCTTTGGGTTCATGGCAGGATAATGCTTGCTACGCGGCAGCCGATTAATTTTTTGCTCTTACGAAAAAGCGGTAAACTGATATCTCTACATGAGCCCTCAAGCATGGGTGAAGCGTGTATCTGTGACGAGAGAGAGAGAGAGAGAGAGAGAGAGAGAGAGAGAGGGAGAGAGAGCTTGTTGCTTGAAAAAGCTTGTTTGAAGCTAGGGTTTAGGATTCTTCATACGGACATAAAAGATTATCTTTTGCAACAAATTGCATTTTAAAAACGCATTTCCACTCCATCCCTTGTCAGTACAGCTCCACATCCAGTTCAGCCAAAAGTTAATAATAAATTACATTGTTTTAGATAGATTTCCAACTTTTAAGTAAAGCAATAGTCACCTGTTGCTTTTCGCGCAAAGCAAGATTCATAATTATTTTACTAATTATTCGCTACCCGGTAAAAAATTTTTCATATATAAACATATACAGGGTGGTCCTCGTAACGGTCGCCAGAACCTTCAAGCCTTATAATTCCAAAAGTTCTTAATGAGAAAATACTTAATTATAGTGTTTTGGAAAGCTCTCGAGATTAAGCTACAATATGCAATAAAAAATTGGGGTTTCCATTTAAAAATTTCAAGGTTACCTTGCTTTTTTATGGAAAAAAAAATGTTTAGTCAATTTTTATTATTGCAATTTGTTGCCGGTTAGAAAATGATAGATTTTTGTTTATGACTTTTTTTGTCAGATTATTGTAAGTGCATTAAAAATTGTGGCGACCGTTACGAGGACCATCCTGTATAAACCATACATAAACAGATATAAACATATATAAACATATACAGGGTGATTCAAAAGGTAAGGTCAACCGGCGAGGAGGTGGTTCAGGGCGATGTTTAGAGTAGAAAAGTCCTTTGCAATTTTTTTT
>NJRP01000042.1:976023-995248 GCA_003063835.1 Aphaenogaster floridana | reverse complement strand
TCAAACTTTACACGTTGCAAACGTTTGTTTAACAACTAAATACACTTTTTTTACTATTATTACACGTTCCACTTTTAGACTTCAATTACGCCTACGACCGATACTAAATGTCGATGATTCAGCTGATCAGCCAAGTCGGCCATTGTTGTCAAGAGTGCGTGCGCAGCTGCTGCGCTACAGCAAAGGATAGACGTACCCGATGTTTTGCCTCTCCCTCAGTTCTGCCAACACGCCTTATTTCATACGAAAACAAGAGTATGCTGGGTCTATTATATATGTCTATGCCAATAGCCAATCACCATGCTGTTTTTCCGTAAGAACCAGAAGTTTATTGGCTACCGTGTCGCATCTTACCGCGCGGCCATAACTGAACCGCATCTTACGTTATGATGGTTGCACTTCTTGTTAACGACTATCTTCTGGTCATGTTAAGGTTAGGTTAGAAATACGTGAGGCAACGTGTGTGAGAACCATTTGTATTTCTTCGAAGCACATTTTTATTATTCGCAAATATGCCTCGCAAAAAAAGGTAACTAAACAAATTTAATAAATCAGTAAAGATTAAATTTTGAAAGTTAAGAAAATTTCGATAATATGTATAAAATCTCGTGAAAAACTATTGGACTTGAACTATAAAGTTTTGGATAACTTTACAGATAACTATCCTCTTGGACAAAATTTGATATAATTTATTATAATATTAAGTATCGAATAAAATATATTAATTAAGTTAACTCCTATTCTAACCTAAAAGGATAGAACAGGTGAATAAATTTTACCTGTTTATACTTTGAAAATTTTATGCATTGAAATACTTTTCAGTTTTTATTGCATGTTCTTCCTATGTTATTTTATGAGAATAACAAACTAAGTTCCTATTTATGAATTTATTTCCTTTCATGTCAGAACAAGAAAACCTGTCAATAATGAAGACGTTGATGATATGGAAGATGATATCGAAGATGTGGATATGAATGCTGTGACGGATTCAGAAGAGGAATATACAGAAACTGAGAAGAAATTGCTAGAGAAAGTACGGAAACAGCGCACTACTGAAAATTTAGATAGCGATGATGAAGTTTATGGACTGCAAGACGACAGCGAGGAAGAAGATGATCAGCAAGATTCAATGGAATCTGATATCGAAGGGATGCAAGAGGATTATGATATGCCGAACGACAGAGCTTGGGGCAACAAGGCAAAAGCTTTTTACTCGTCAGATTTTAAGTATACAGATTTTGCATCGGCACCTCAAAAGGATTTGATCAATGCGGACTTGGAAGAAGAAGAAGGAAAAAGGCTGCATTTAAGATCGATGGGACAGCATTTAGCTCTTGATGGTTCAGATTTTAGTAAAAATAGAGCTGCTCAAATTATACAGGACAACAAAGTTGTTCGTGAGGATAGTAAGCAAGTGTCTGATAAGGAATCTTTTATGATCATGGTCAATACTTTAAAAGGTACTTTATAATGATATTAAAGATATGCTTTATTATTAATTTATTACTAATTGTGATAATTATCATTTATAATATAGAATTATACATTAGAATTTTTATCTTTGGCATACTTTGAACAAAGTTCTCAGAATCTATATTTCTTTTGGCCTCAAATAAAAACTATTTTTTCATATAATTACAAACAGAAATGCTAATAACATTATTAAAAATACTTATTACATTAAATGAATAATTACTTTCATATTACAGAATACATGACGGAAGCAAAGGATATTTTGGCACCCTTTCTCGAATTGGTGAAAGATGGAACATGTCCTGAGTGCAATGCAGTAGCTTTTATCAGAACCAAGTATGAAATTATATTAAATTATTGTACAAATATCTCGTTCTGCTTGTTGCTAAGAACCAAGGAACTGCCAGTAAAATCGCATCCAGTTGTAAAACGTCTAGAGCAGTATCGTCAGCTGCTCGATGAATTGCAGTCACAGCAGGGAGATCTGTTGGAGCAAGTGACGGACATACTAAAAGCAGTTAAAGAAGGCAGACCTCTTTATAGCATATCAGATGGTTCTCAGATACAAACTAGTAAAAAGACTCCAAGACTTACTAGCTTAACTAAAAAGCTGACGTGTAAAAAAGATGCAGTAATGCGAGAAGAACAGTTATTATCTGATAGTATAGATGAAGAAGCAAGCATGGATGAAGATCTAAATACTGAAGAGAAGTATGATGGTGAATCTGTGACTGATGAAAAGGATATCATTCGAAATACTAACGAAGAAGTCAAGAGAGCGATAACGTACCAAATGGCAAAGAATAGAGGTCTTACACCTTATCGCAAGAAGGAGCTGCGCAATCCGCGAGTGAAGCACAGAAATAAATATCGTAAAGCCAAGATTCGCAGAAAGGGCGCGGTATGTATGCTTAAGGCACAAAGATTAAACATTATTATACTAACATATACGAGATTTCTTGGGAATGTTTTATGCGAAATAAAAAAATTATTTTTTTGCAGATAAGAGAAGTTCGAAAGGAAATGACTCGTTACGCAGGAGAGATCTCTGGTATCAAAGCAAGTGTGAAGAAAGGCATTAAATTAAAATAATTAAAAGATTTTATTTAATATAAATTATTTGACCATTTTCTTCAAATATATGAATATTTTATTTCATTGTGTGCTCTAATTGGATATTGATTTCTTAATAATATACAAAAACTTCTGAAATTAATCGTTCCAGTACCATGAGAAGTAGACTTCTAAATTGTCTGAAAATTATCAACAGCAATTAATCACCATATAATTGTAAAGTGCTCGTTGGTATTCAAATAATTAATACAGTCGAACCTCGCTAACTCGAATCTCAAGGGAATAGAAAATAATTCGAGTTATGGAGTTTTTCGAGTTAGAGGTGTGAAAAAAATTCGACTTGTAGAGGTTTTTACGTGTTAATTAAGAAGCACATCTGAATATCTCGACGAGTAACGGTTGAATAAATTAAAGTCAGCAACAGTGAAGTCAGAAGTCATATTAGATAAACAATAGTGTCAAGTAACCAGTCTAAAGGGAAATAAATAAAAACAAAAAACAAATTCAAGGACTATGTACTCCTTATTATTTTGTCAGTTGTTTTAGCAAACGGACAGAGAAAAAAGAAAGAAAGAGAAAGAAGCTGATGCTAAATCTTTTTATTTTGAGTTATAGAGGTTTTATTGAGCAAACTTCGAGATATAGAGGTCAATTTATAATATTAACCTCTATATCTCGAAACAATTCGAGTTACCTAGTTAAACTAACACTGGAAAAACACTTATCTCGAGAGTTAATCTCCTATTTTTCTTCGACTTATGTCCATTTCTACCAATGCAGATTAATTTTAATCTCAGTTTAATTCACTCTTCATCTTTTTCTAGTTCTAAGAATTAGAAAAAGATAAAGAGTAAGTTAAACTGAGATTAAAGTTAATCTGCATTGGTAGAAATGGCCATTAGAGTTTCTTCAAGGGAATAAAAAAAATTTCGAATTATAGAGGTTTTCGAGTTCGAAATTAACGAGGTTCGACTGTATATGAAATTAGGTGTACAATGATAATATAAATATGATAGACAAATGCTTTATTTTATCAGAAAATTTGTATTTACAGTAAGAAACAATAGCATTTTCTAGCAGCAACTGATTCTTTGAGAAAATTAGGTCTTTTTATTAAGTTAAACACATAACTTTTAATTACAAATGTAAAACTCTGTATACATATTTTTGCTGCTAGTTTATGAAATTCTAGAAAAACAACTTAAGAGCATTTACAAAACTGGAAACGTAACTTAAAATCAACGAGTTAAACTTCTACTTTGGCTAATATATCCGATTCGCGGAACAGGTGATATTCTTTGTTATCTTCAAGTTCAACCTTTGTGCCGCCATATTCAGGAAGTAACACAACATCTCCAATCTTGATGCTTAAAGGCACATGTTCTCCTACCTAAAAAGAAAAAGATTATTTATAATTATTAACAAATATTTCAGAGAAATATTTAAAAAAAAGTATGGCCAAGATATTCCATATACATACGGAGTTCCTCGCTCCAGGTCCTGTAGCCACAACTGTGCCTCGCAGAACTTTCGCTTGTGCTTTCTCTGGCAGTACGATACCGCCTTTTGTTTTGGTAATAGCCTCGGCTCTTTGTATGAGAACTCTGTCAAAAAGAGGAATCAGCCTCTTCACAGCATTAGCAGCAGCCTGAAAATATATAGACATTTGCAATCATCAATATTTTATGTCTCAGCTCTAGACATTAATATATCTAGAACTCGAGATAATTAATTAGCCAATTTTTTATTTATTAACGGCAAAATTTACAAAATGTGACTTGTGTACTTAACCATCATCTTCATTATAAACTTTTTCGCAGATTTGAAACAGTATTAAAATTTGACAGAAAAAGAGAGGTGTATGATGAAAGTTACTAACAAAAGGTAGCGAAATACCCGCATATTTGACTACTCTTTGTGTAGAGATTGAGTTATTACAAATACGAACGAAGAATACAAGAACGCGGTCGAGATACCGATTATTCCTCTATCTCGACCAATTCATAAACAAATGCGATTCGCCTCAAGCCGATCGGCGATGCGACGAGAGAAACGACACGACGTCTCCATCTGCATTCTCGAACGCAGTTTTAGGAACAATTCGGCGGCATGCGAATTGTAGGCGCGGACAAGAAGCGTCGTCGCCGTGGATATCGAACCGTTCAAGGGTTATCGGAAAATAACCCCATCGGGGAGGACGGGACAACGTACCGACACCGCGCGAATTTTCCTCACGAAAAAAAGGCATTCTCTATCGTCTCTCTTTCTCGCATTAATCCACGGAGAAACGTATACATATATCTCACCATGGTCGCTATCCCTTCACAATCACCGAGTCGGTCGAAGCGCGAAACCGGCGGCGAACGCTCCTTCAAGAACTCGTGCACGTTGTGTAACCTAACTAAAAACTGCAGCCGAACCGGCAACGAGGCGGAGCGGTGCGCGCACGCGCTCCGAGGACGCGTTTTCTCGCGCATGTCCGCGCACGTGACCTCAACAAAGTGCCAAACGTACGAGAATACGGGTATTCTTGGGCCCTCTCCTTAAATATTCCCCAAAAATACAAGTTATTCAGGAAATATAAACAATATTATATAATGTAATATTAAAGAGATATAAAAAAATGTAATTAATGTATTAATTTACTTATTTATTAATGTAATTAATGTATCAACTTATTTATTCTAACCTGCCTTGTGTGGAACCTGTTAAGATTCTTCCGCCGTATACATGGCTGGTTCGCTGCGCATGCGTAAAAAAGTGCGTCTCCGATAGCAACTCTACGATATTCTCGAAGGTTCCTCCCGCGGTTGCTAACACCGCCCCTTGCCCCGCTGCCACCCCCCCCCCCGCGCCCTTACTTTCTGCCCCGCTCCACATCGTGCATCGATCATGACTGCGAGAGAAGGATCGCGAGCGGTTACGTAACGCGAGCATGCGAAGATACTCTCGAGAACACGCTACTAATTCCTAAACCGACGATTGCACTTCTTTATTTTACTTTATTTTATTCTCTTCTATACGATTTCTTTCTTATAATTGTAATTACATTAAGTTAAAGTAAATAAAATTATTTTTCTAATTAAATATGTTATGTGGGGATAATTTGCGGAATAGTTTATTAATCAACGTAGACTCGATGGTTTTAAGCAAGATATGTTATCAGAAGCCGGTTAATCCTCTTCGCTCAATCTCTTTTCGTAACCTTTTAGTATTGTACTTCTACGGTATCAATAAATAAAAGAGATATGAGAAGATTGATCTCTTTTTCCTAGAATTTTAAGAGATTTGCTTGACTTCGAACAAAGAATTCTGTATCCATTCTTGATTGTTCCACAAGAGAATCCAAGATAGATTGAAGGAATAGGAAGGGAAAGAAGAAATTTGATGCTTTAGGACACATTATTAATTTTTAATTCTCTCTTTTTCTTTTAGGATCTATTTTATCAATTTAAAAAGTGCAGAGGAATCGATATTGGCGAGCTTCGTCACCAATATCGATTCCTCTGCACTTTTTAAATACCCTATTGAAAAATTTTTATTGAGTTCACAATTGAGAACATAATTGAGAACAAAATTTTTATTGAGATCATAATTGAGAATAAGAATTGAATTTTCAGTAGGGTATTTATTAATGCAAATTATACAATTCTTTCTGAAAAATGAGCTATTTCCGACTTATTCCATCGAAGTGTCGATAGCACTGTAAATGTAAATATATACATATATATAGCACGAGATAAAAAAGATAAGATAAAACCACACAAATATAGCACCTCTACTAGACCTCTACTTTTTGAATTCAAATGAATCTACTTTTAAGTTTAAATTTCGATTACGCAACACGCGAAGATGACGAGCGTTCTTTACGTTATTCGCGATAATGAAAGTACGATAATTAACGCAGGACGCTTTCACCCTCGCTTTCATCTTCGCATTAGGAATGAACTTAGCCGAAATTGTAACTTCGATTCATCGTTTTCATGGCACGAATAACCGCGGAGAAATATCATTCTATTTTACAACGGCGTGATAATCAGGGTTGGGCACGTATTATACGTGAGCATTATACATTTTATTATACATGGTATTATAAAGTATTATACAGTAATAAACATAACCATGTATAAAGTATTATACATGGTATAATACCATGCATTACACCATGTATAATACTTTATACATGGTTATGTTTATTACTGTATAATACTTTATAATACCATGTATAATACCATGTATAATAAAATGTATAATGCTTCACGTATAATACGTGCCCATACATGGTATTATACAGTATTATACAGTATAAAACATCACTTAGCCCAACCCTGGTGATAATAGAAGAAGGAAATATAAAAAAAAGATGATCGTCAGCGGCCGGCCGATTGCATCACGCGGAATCGCCGTACTTTCTAGAATCTACGCCACGCGGCAACTTCACGCGGTATTTTGCCGCGTCGCGACACTGAAACCGAATCTGTCTGATAGACCTCGAGGAAAATCACTCCTTCAGGCTCCTGTCTCGGCTATTTCCCGCGTACGACGTTGGATTAATCACTGAATGCCTTATTATTCGGGATTAATCCGTTACGGTAAGGTTAAGTTCAATCAAAGATTGATCGACGAGGGGGGAAGAGGGAGGAGGAGAAGGCCACCCATTCAACGACGGTACAGAGGCATTTCCCCCATTGCTCCACACACGCAGCGGACCACGTGACTTGCCTGACAGACTCGTACTTACAAGAGATATCAGTGTGGTGAATTGTAAGAGTTTTTGGGGTTTACATATATTTTTAATATTTTTTTCTTATTTATTAATAATAATGTATAAAATATATTGAATACAATATATCACACACGTACTTGATATTGCACTTGTACTCAATATATTTTATACATTATTATTATTATTATATATATGATAAAATTTATTATATATTAAAATTAAAATATATTACATACATATATTATGTATATTATGTAATATTTATATCTATAGTTTCTATTACGTAATGTTATATAGTAATATATATAATATACAGGGTGTCCCCTACTGAAAAATTTTTATTCTCAATTATGATCTCAATAAAAATTTTTCAGTAGGGCCGCCACTATCATATTACCTCTTAAAGACATGTTCCTGAGATAATTTTGAGACAAAAATTTTTATACGAAAATGTCGAGCCTATAATACTTTTCAAATTATAAAATATTAAAGTTAATCAATTGTAGGGGTAAAATTCGCGCGCTCAGGCGCTACAGAATACAGTGGTCGCCCTTTTTTCAATATTAATACAACAGCAAGATTTTTCTACTATTTGAATTAATTTTTATTCGTCGTATATGCCGATAATAATAATTTTGTAAAATTATTACAGAATGGAATAGAATAGAATATTATAATATTAATAGAATAGAATATTATCGCGCAATACATTTATTATGAGAGGCAAGCTGTCACGTGAAATCAGCAATGTAAATTTCAAAATCTAAAGAAACGTCAAATGTGACAGCTTGCGTCTCATAATGAATGCATTGTGCGTTAATATTGTATCTGTAATAATTTGACGAAATCTAGTTCTAATGATTAGAAAAAGATAAAGAGTAAATTAAACCGACCCAAGGAAAACAGAAAAATCAAAATAATGTCAATTTGACATTATATTAACCAAATTTATGTCATTCTTTGGTCATGATTGAAATCTCGATCTCAGATGACTTAAAAATGACTTTTTATTGACTCCTTTTTTATTATGTCTTTCAAAAAATGACATAAATTTGGTCAGTATGATGTCAAATTGACATTATTTTGACTTTTCTGTTCTCCTTGGGGAGATTAAAGTTAATCTATATTTAATAAGGTTTTAGGTACGGATATTACCAGGAAAATGTCAAGTCGGGTTAATAAAATAAAGAACTCGCGAATTCTCGTGTAACGTTAAATTTTAATCGCTCTGTTATTAACACGTGCGTATTGAACAATATCTGCGAGTCGACTCTGCGCTCCTTGGATCGGTTACCTCTTAATATCTCCTTACTTCTCATTTTCTCGATCTTTCCTTTTGTCTCTACATATTATTTCAGCAAGGACGTTACAAATTGAAACCAACAGCCTATTATTATTCGTTTGCTGATTTTATTAAATAATTCCCGGTTAGCTACACGCCCTCGTAGCGCATATAGATCACTATCTACTAAAGAGATCGATGCATTCGCGGGAAATAATGCATCCGCAACATTATATTTGTGACTGCTGTATGAAACGGATAATCGATCCACGGGCGCCGAATATACCGTGTATAAGGGCTCAGACACAAAGAAAGGAATAAGGAACAAGGAATTAAACATAGGGAATTGGGATGTGGAAGAATTAGGAAGAAGGAAGATATTTTCCTTCTTCCTTCTTCCACATTCCAATTCTCTATGTTTAATTCCTTGTTCCTTATTCCTCTCATTGTGTCTGAGCCCTAAATGTATATGTGCTTGTGTATCGTTTTTATACGTAGCTTCATATTGTATCAAAAGAAAGTGCCGTTAGCGTCTTCTAACATATGAGATCTGGCACGAGCGTTGTGGCTATGAAATCGCCACAAGGTAAACGAGCGCAAAAATTAAAAACAACAAATTTGTATAATAAATAAATAATTTAATCTCACATGGTGGTAATAATAAAACAAATAAAATTTAAATTTAAATTTTATTTGTTTTATTATTATCACTTGTTTTATTATTATTATTATTATTATATTATTATTATTATATTATTATTATTATATTATTATTATTATTATATTATTATTATTATTATTATAAAATTTAAATTTTATTTGTTTTATTATTATCACCATGTGACATTAAATTATTTATTTGCTTTGCAAAACACGAGCTTGTTTTTTAACCATTTATTAATCCATATTGAGGTAGAAATGGATTAATAAACCAATAAAATGATTAAGTACCATATATCTCGGTAAAGTATGTACGCTACTGATGATCATCACGACGCACGCGTAAAAAATCCCTCCGTCGCCCCCTCCTCCATCGTAGCACCCATGTGATAGCCGCACATTCTCGTCTCCTCGTTCCACTCGTCTTCTATCCGCAAGACGACGTTTCATTTTCATCGCGCCGTGTCGATCTTCAGCTCGCTCAGCCCGCCGACACCGATCGTCGATCGTCCATCGAAGAATCTGCCTGACCTGAGGATCCAAGGTGAAAAGCGACCGGAGCCACGAAGTCGCGGTCCACGTGTTTCTTCGGGAAATTCGAGAAAGTTCGCCGGGGCGAGTTTTTTAGCCGGCCGGAATATCTTCGCACGCGCGATCCTCGCGAGCATCGGCGGGATATCCTTTTCTCTTTATAGGCGATTCGCGGGAGAGAAAGTACGTGGTTAATCGAGCGATTTTCAGTCAGATCCCGCGATAATTTCGCCTACTAAACGTTAACTTAACCTTCAATTTGCTCGCGCCACGCGGGACTTTACATAATCGCGTTCCCGGAGAACGATTCATGATGTGACTGAAAGATCTGGATATCGGCTTCGGTTGTCCACGATAAATCGTTCTCGCGCGATTATGCGTTCACTTTTTCAACGTCCAACGAGACACGCTCCGTTACATCGTAAGATATTCGTACTTGCAAGTAATGTCCAAGGAATATCTCGATGAAGCTAAATCTCGAATTCTTCAATTTTTTTTTGGATTTCATTACGAGACACGAAACACGATAGGCTTGCCATTAACTATTTATCAGATTTATCTCGACCTATTTTTCTCTTTTTGTTGCTTGAAATAATGATCAATGAGGAACTAGAACTGAAAGTTTTTTTTTTATTGCATCAGAAGTTATTTAAAACTCCTTGTCTGCAATGCGTATTTAAGGCGTTAAGACTTAAGAAATTGACCAATCGCAGTCGTTTATTCTCCTCATATACGACTGTGATTGGTCAATTTCTTAAGTCTTAACGCCTTAAATACGCATTGTAGACAAGGGGTAACTTTTAGAAGAACGGAACGCCACTATAGTGGTGCGAGCTCTCACAACGGGGCCTTTATATTGAACACTTTGATATATATGCATTTTTTCCTAAGGAATTTTTACACCTTTTTTCCCGGCCTTCTAAAGGTTAAAACTATCCAGCAAATACTAAATATGATTGCCATATAACATAAATGTATCATATTTACGTGTATGTTATATAGCAATAATATCTAGGTTTGCTGATATCTATGTAAGCGTATTACTGAAAGACAATATTTATCCTTAACTAATATACAGTATCTATTTTTTTTATAGATGCATAGACTACCTACCATGTTGAGAGGAGTTGCCCTGCGCCAGCTGCAGGCACGCACTTATGCCAAAGACGTGCGTTTTGGGGCGGAGGTTCGTGCCTTGATGTTGCAAGGCGTAGACATCTTGGCAGATGCCGTCGCCGTAACAATGGGCCCTAAAGGACGTAACGTTATTCTGGAGCAGAGCTGGGGAAGCCCAAAGATCACAAAGGACGGCGTGACTGTGGCAAAGGGCATTGAATTGAAGGACAAGTTTCAGAATATCGGAGCTAAGTTGGTACAGGATGTAGCTAATAATACTAATGAGGAAGCTGGAGACGGCACCACAACTGCAACCATATTAGCTAGAGCGATAGCCAAAGAGGGATTCGAAAAGATCAGCAAAGGTGCCAATCCCATAGAAATCAGACGAGGTAAGTGTATCAATTTATACAATGACTGTGGTTCATCTTTATATATCTCGGAGTATCTCAGGAAATATTGAACTTTGACCTGAGGTACAAGATAAATCAAGGAGCAATCTATAGTATTACTATATGCAATATTTTTATGAAATATGAGAATATGAATATTTCTACAAAATAACATTAAACAATCTGTGGCTTTCTAGGTGTAATGTTAGCAGTAGACAAAGTCAAAGATGAATTGAAAACTCTGAGCAAACCTGTCACGACACCCGAAGAAATCGCGCAAGTGGCAACGATATCCGCTAACGGCGACCAAGTCGTCGGCAACTTGATCTCGGACGCCATGAAGAAGGTCGGAAAGGAAGGCGTGATCACTGTAAAAGACGGCAAAACGCTCACCGACGAACTGGAGGTCATAGAGGGAATGAAGTTTGACAGAGGCTACATCTCCCCATACTTCATCAACTCTAGTAAAGGAGCCAAGGTCGAGTTCCAAGACGCGCTCGTTCTTTTCAGCGAGAAGAAAATCTCTTCCATTCAAAGCATTATACCCGCTTTGGAATTGGCGAATTCACAACGCAAACCTCTCGTTATAATCGCTGAGGATGTGGATGGCGAGGCTCTGTCGACTCTCGTCGTTAATCGTTTGAAAATCGGGCTGCAAGTGGCTGCGGTTAAAGCTCCAGGTTTCGGTGACAATAGGAAAGCTACTCTTCAGGATATGGCGATATCCACGGGTGGCATTGTGTTTGGTGATGACGCCAATCTCATCAAATTGGAAGATGTTCAGGTAAATATCTATCCAATCGAATAGAGTAGCTTGGGTATATCAATTTATTGTTCCCGAAAGGGGTAATTATTTACCTCACGCTCTTTTACTTACAACCTTCAACTCTCCAATCAATCTCTTATAAATCAAGGCATATAGGATGAGGGTAGGGATCAAATCTGGGATCCGATTACAAGTTGACCACTCTCGTAGAGCCATACGTTACCCCAGTCAGAGTTGCTTGATTAATAAATTTATTTTATACCAAATAACTTTGACCTTATTAACTTTGACCTTGTTTACATTTAAAACTTGTGATCTTCAACCTCTTAATAACAGTGGAATAATATTTTTCTATCTAAATATATGGAGTGGCAAATCCAGTAATTAAACCCGAATCTTTTTTGCTTGATAGGCAACTGCTCTATCACTAAATTATTGAGCGCTTTGACCAGCACTTCAATGAATATAATACTTTTTTCTCTAGACAAGTGACTTGGGTCAGGTGGGAGAAGTCATCATTACAAAGGATGACACTCTCATTCTAAAGGGCAAGGGAAAGAAGTCTGATGTCGATAGAAGAGCCGATCAGATCAGGGATCAGATTGAAAACACCACATCCGATTATGAGAAGGAGAAGTTGCAAGAACGTTTGGCGAGGATAGCCTCTGGTGTCGCCGTCCTGAGAGTTGGCGGAAGCAGCGAGGTGGAAGTTAATGAGAAGAAAGACCGTGTGCATGATGCGCTCAACGCTACTCGCGCCGCCGTTGAGGAAGGAATCGTTCCCGGAGGTGAATTTTAATCTTTACAAGTTTGTTTTTGTATAGTAGGCATACACAAACATAACGTTATTGCTTTCTTGCAGGTGGCACTGCTTTGTTGAGATGCATACCAGCGCTACGACAGATCAAAGCTATAAATGGCGATCAGGAGACCGGAATCAAGATCGTGGCGAACGCTCTGCGTATGCCGTGTCTGCAAATCGCGCAGAACGCCGGTGTCGATGCCAGCGTCGTGGTGGCTAAAGTAAGCGAGGGCACACTCGGCTACGATGCCCTAAGGGACGAATACGTCGACATGATCGAAAAGGGCATCATCGATCCTACGAAAGTTGTACGCACGGCACTTACGGACGCCGCCGGTGTGGCGTCGTTACTGACGACGGCGGAAGCGGTCATCACCGAATTACCCAAAGAAGAACCGCAATCACCGATGGGTGGTATGGGCGGTATGGGCGGTATGGGTGGAATGGGCGGCATGGGTGGCATGATGTAAAGAGAGAAATGCAAAGACTGAAAGAGACAGTCCGTGTTACGATCTTGTTCGTAATGAAATTATCGCGATTATGCAGTGCAACATTGTTCAAATAGTTCTAAAACATTGGTTCCGTTCGAATGGAATGGAGATGATATCCGTACGGTCTCGTACAATTTGTACTTTGAAACATTACAGGCGATAAGATACGACTCGTAGTATGAAACTGTTGTTACGAAACGCTGTTTCCATTTGTTTTGTTTTACGGATCTGTAATATTGTCATGCAGGTCGCTCGTTTTCTTTCATTTAATAAATGCATGCAGTGCGTATACAAATGTTTCAAATACATATGCATTTAATAATGTAAAAACGATTACTACGTGAAACGAATTTGTTGACATACAGAAGGTGGAATTACGATGAATTGATAATTCAACCAATTAAATGATAATAATTTTTTAACCAATTCTGTTTATCGTTATATTCCCGATATTCCAGATTACAATTGTTTCATGAAGCCCAAAAATGAGCAGTTTCATCATTTTATACAGTTTTCTAGTTATAGTATTCATTAAAGACACAAATGTAAAAATGAATGTGTGTATCAATTGTGGAAGGTTAATTATTTAGGCTTTCATAATTTTGTAATTGATAAATTTATTTTCTGTCTGAATAAATGTATGCTTAAATTACAATTTATCTCTCCATGCCGTACTTAACATTACAAGCTACTATGGCAAATGAGTAAATAATTAAGACGATTGATAAGTACAGAGAGAAAAGTTTTATTTAGAATAGATATAAATATATATTATTACGTTATTAATTGTGTTTGTTCTTTTTAAACAATCACTGAAACGTAAGATAATGAAGATATAAATATGCCAAAACAACCTTTTAATCACAATATAAGGAATCTGCTGTTGTTATTTTTCATTCGAAGCCTATTCCACACCGTGACCATCTTAAATATCTATCTATCGTCATTATATTTTCAGAATATGCTCGTGAAATTTTAAATACTATTTTCTGAAATTATAAACATTTAAGAAGATATTTAGGTTGATCAAATCGTACCGTACGATTACTTAAGGAGACAAATATAATAAACATTTTCTCATATTTACGTATTTTTGTTTCCCATAATAACATTCACAAAATATTGTTTAAATTTATAACAATCTGTTACGTAAACTATTTTATAGAGTCGAGTGTGTCAAGTGCGTTTCTGTAAATAAAATTATACAATAGGAAAAATGTTCTGCTAGTTTTTCTTCGGGAAATTAAATTTAAAGTAAAACGAAATTTCAATGCACCTGAATAAATCACTATATTTTATATGTATGTGCGTGCACTCAGCGCATGCAACAAAAATATTTTTAATCGCATCAAGTTAATCCAATGAAACATACAAAATATATAGCCGCGAAAAAAAAGGAGTGTAATATAAGACAGAAGAAAAGCGGTTTTCTAGTATAGCTACATGGTTGGAAAAGAAATTTCCCATTTTATATTGAAAATATACAAAGAGAGAAGTCCGCTTTAAAAATATTATATTATAGCCTAAGATACATCCATAATAAAAAGCATATTAGCCTAAGCTCCGATTTTTTCGATTTCATCCGCGTCTTCCGCGTCGAGATAATGGATTTTCTTGCCGAAGTGTTGCTCTATATCCTTGCACAATTGCATTGCATGTGGCGAATCAATTAAATTAATGGCGATCCCTGATTTTCCGAATCGTCCTGTTCTGCCGATTCTGTGCAAGTACGTTTCACAATCGGCTTGTCGCTTTTGGTCCATTGGCAAATCGAAGTTAACCACTATCGTCACCTGTTCTACATCGATACCTGTCAAAAATATTGTACATTTTGTTATTATCCATCGTTATACTACACTTAAACACAGGTAAAAGTTTATGTATATGCTATATATTAAACTTCTTTATACTTACCTCTAGCTAAAACATTCGTAGTAATGAGCACTTTCTCGAGTCCTGCTCTAAATCTATCCAACACAGAAATTCTTTGTTCCACTGTTAAGTCACCAGACAATATCGCTACCGCATGTCCGTCTTTCGTCATTTTCTCTGCCAACCAACTAGCTGTCTTCTTTGTCTAAAAAATCAAGTATTTTATTAATGAGTTGTTCATAAGATTTAATAAATATTTAATATACGATCTTACATGACAGAAAATAATCGCCTGCCCAATAGTGATCACGCCATATATATTAGTAATAGCTGTATATTTTTCGTCTACATTTTTGCATCTGATATAGTATTGTTTGATATTGTCTAAACTTTCTTCTTCCCTTAATAATCGTATTATTAGCGGATTACTGACTATAATCTCCGCAAAGTTCATCACTTCTGGTTCGTATGTCGCAGAAAAGAACATCATTTGACATGAACGTGGCAGTAATCTATGCATGAAGTAAATACAAGTAACATCTTACATGAAATATAGACATATTAAATCACATAAATATTAAACATCTCTGAAAAATTACTTGTGAATACGGATACACTGATCTTGATGACCCTGCGTGGCAATCATAACGTCAGCTTCATCTAATACAAATACATTTATTTTACTTGACTCAAAGAACTTGAACTTTTGTCCCCAATCCAGCACTTTGCCTGGAGTTCCTATAATAATGTGTTCAGTGATCTTTGATCCACGACTTACTGAAATAATTGAAGCAATATTAATCGTAGAAAGTCTATTTTAACAACAGAAAATTTAAATTGCATAAGAAAACAATATATTACTTTCTTCTCCTCTCACGGCGTATTTTATTTTTATCTCAGGACAGAAGCGTGACATCTTTGCTGCTACTTCGCCAGTTTGGATCGCTAGTTCATAAGTCGGCGATAAACAAAGTACCTGTGGGTAATCCTTTGTGGAATCTACTCGACTCAACATGGCAAGTACAAACGCAGCTGTTTTACCCGTACCAGACTGAGATTGTGCGATCATATTCTGTGGCCTGAAAAAATTTTTGCACAAATTGGAAAGTTATCTCAAGAAAAGTCATGAATATCGAAAATAACTCTCTGGTCAATGCTTACGGGTCAGCAAGTAAAGTGGGCAAAGCAGTTTCTTGAATTCTCGAGGGTGCATTGAATCCCATAGCATAGACTCCTTTTAATAAGGCAGGTTTGCTGTATGCAAAATAAGGAAAAAATATTTGTAATTTATATACGTATACAGGGTGTCCCAAAGCACTCGAAAAAACTCTCGTGAGAAGGTAGAAGGGATCGAGATAAACAAAAATGTCCTGTACCATTTTGCGATATTCGCAATAGTTAACGAGATGTAAAATGTTAAAGTCGTACGAATGAGAGCCCGCGGAGATGTAAGCTGAGCTGTAGGACGGCCCAGTGTGTCGGCACAGGCGAGATAAAGCTCGAGCGGTGATGGCTGTCCGGCGCGCGGCGAAGGGAAGAGCAGCACGCCGCTGCTTGTGCTTCCATAGCCACTCCCACTGGGCCGTCCTACAGCTCAGCTTACATCTCCGCGGGCTCTCATTCGTACGACTTTAACATTTTATATCTCGTTAACCATTGCAAATATCGCAAAATGGGAAAGGACATTTTTGTTTATCTCGATCCCTTCTACCTTCTCACGAGTTTTTTCGAGTGCTTTGGAACACCCTGTATATAAGTATACTATTGTATTAAATTGTGTCATGATTAATAGTGATAGAGTGGATAGATTTAAGTCAGATCCTCATGTTACGATTAACATGTTCGCTATCATGCATCATATACGTGCACTGAAATATAATACTAGAACGCATGCTGACGCTAGAGTCGTGAAGTGACAAAGAGGGTCTTAAATGGTATCTTTGTTCCTTTTAAATACAATCTGTATACGCTCCCATATATTGCTGTACGCTACTTATCACATGTGTGCAATAAGTTAAACAAAGATATAGATACCACACTATACATGCTCTCTCTATATGACAGTGCACATTCTAGTATTATATTTCAATGCATATGACATATCGATTCTCATGAGTAACCGACATCATACATGATACATTGGTATCAACAGATAACATGCTCAGTTTGCCTATTTAGTACATTTATGTGTATAGAAGTGAAAATGTATGGCATATTGTATAAAACCACTAAAAATAAAGCATGAACTGTAATGGCCGGTTTTTCAGTCGCATATTGATAGCGAACATGTTAAAAGTTAATTATATATATAATTATATGTATAATTATTTACAGATGAAGCGCGTCGAAGGTTTTAACACTGTATAACGGAGAATTTGGATCCTGTCTTTGAACCTCTACGTCCTTTGTCGTTTCGACCAATCCTTTCCTTATAATTTTTTGCAGGAGCGACTGTTCCGCTGGCGAAATTTGCTCCTCCGACGTATCGTCATCGCTCTTGGCTTTTCCATCTTTTACGGACGGAAGAGGAATGGATGTTGAGTTCGGCTTATCCAAGTTCAAGCTCGTCACCTATATATAACACATACAACCAATGAACTTTTTGCATCGATTTGACATGACAGTTTGAACCAATGCCTAATTTTCTTATTCAGGCATGGAAACGTATGCGTAGCATGTTTCAACAGACAAGAAGCAGATCAGCCGTACAAGAGGAGAGTTATCATCGTACGGAAGATAATAAAAACGGAACAATATCATGGATTTAAGAGCGAGCTGCAAATCCACAGTAGTAACTCCCTGTGAATGATGAAATGGGTGTTTTGATCAAAAGGATCACACTTAAGCTGGCACCGGGCTATGAGCGACTCGTGGTTCGAAATTCGCTATTTGTATGATATCCATTTCTACCAATGTAGATTAACTTTAATCTCGGTTTAACTTAATCTTTTTCTGGTTCTAAAATTAGAAAAAGATAAGGAGTAAGTTAAACCCGAAATTAATATTGATCTACATTGGTAAAAATGGACATGTGACTCATTTGTATGAGTAGTGTAATGTCCATTTCCACCATTTAGATTAACTTTAATCTCAGTTTAACTTACTCTTTATCTTTTTTTGGTTCTAAGAATTAGAAATGGACATAAATGGGTATATTTGTCAAGTTCGCATTCATTGTTTATCATCCGTGTGCATTTGCCAACGGAGCAGTTTTTTTTTTTACGAAATCAAAGGGCGCGAATCGCGCATAGTTCAGCGCTAGCTAGCTAGCCGGTGTAACATATTCGCGATCGAAATCCCGCTTTTACCTTTGACGCCAATTTATCCTGTTCATCGGCGTACTGTCCCCAGTCGACCTTAGTCGAAGCCATATCCGTCGACCACCTGGCCAGTATCTGCGACAAAGAGACTTCTCGGACCAATTTCCAAGATAGATCTCCAAAACTCGAATGTATATTTGCTATCCCGATCCAAGGATCCGCTCACACGCGTTACAAGACAGATGTGCACTTCGTCTCACACTAATGTACTTTCGCGCTACCTCGAAATGAGAACTGATGAGAACGCTCTCGTTGTTGGTAACACGCAAAGTTGTGCGCGACACGAAGCGATTGGTTGAGCGAAGATTGAAAAATGGAGGCTTCTCTCTGATGGAAGCTAACCTGTGCCCGACAGGTTGGAAATCCGATATTTTTCGGTCACACTTTACACCTGAAATTTTTCTTTTCACTTTCTCAGAAAAAAGTATACTCTTATTTTATATATATATATATATATATATGTAATTCGCGCATGCGCGTGGAAGTCTTTCAGAATTCCAAAATATATAAATGTGAATTAATGGTTGCTAACTTCACGCGTATTGCTAGGGACCCTCTAGGGAGGGATGCGCCAATCTGTCCTCCATGACAGTGGGACCGGAAGTTGAAGCAAAGCGCGCGTGTAATTTAAATCAATTACGGTAACATGTGTATATATATAAACGAATAGATAAATAAAGAAATCAATATAAATCAATATAAATCAATATAAATCAATTA
>NJRP01000042.1:924812-974763 GCA_003063835.1 Aphaenogaster floridana | reverse complement strand
TTTCTCACTAGGAAGTGGAAACCACATCACAAGAAGACATTCTAACGTCGCAATCGTCGTGCACCGTCGTATACACGTGCGTACATTTGCGCGCGTAGCGGAAGTATCCCACAAATTGAAAGGACCAATCCGCAGTCAGCACCCACATTGGCGCATCCCTCCCTAGAGGGTCCCTACGTATTGCAGATTCGCAGCGACATCATTAATCAAGAACTAATCTCGTAAACAATTAGGTACAGTTTGTGCAGTGCAAAAAATTGAGGTTAGGCTTGCGAAAAGACAGTCTTAAATATAAGAACCGACTATTGATACAAATCTATCTATCTGATTACATTGTGAGAGTATAATAGTAGTTTCAAAAATTCTTCTTGAATGATTTAATCATGATATTGTTGTAAATATGCGTGCTTATTTATGAAACATTTTTATGATAAATCATTCATAAGTTTAATACTATATTTAATATTATAAACTAATTGGTCAAATATGTCAGTGACCGAAAAATTTATATCGACATTTGACGACATCGAGATACTCTTCAATTACTTTCTTTATTTTAATGTTCATTTTCATATTCAAATACCACTTTCGATTAACAGATGTCTTTAAGAAAATTTAATCTGTAAACTTAATAAAATGAATGCAAATAAAATTTATTAACATTCTAAGTTTTTATATTTGTAATATAATTCCTTTTTTATACTCTTCTTCTTGTTGTTATTGATTGCACCATTATTATTGAGTGTACATTGGTTCAATTAAAAAAAATGAATTTTATGTATTATCGCTGTATTAGAATTTTTATACAATGAGCATATTTTAATTTAAATATGTTAAAAATATTTATTCTACGTTAATATTTTTCCATAGTTGGTTCGAACACAATAGCTTCATTTCCGTTTGAAAAGCATTTTTGTTCTTACGTTATTACCACATCACTTAATAATCTACATACAATTACTATTCTCTTCTATGTTGACATATTGTTGCGAATAACTTTATTTTATATGCAAATCATTACATATCTTATACGAAATATACAATTTTTCATCATATGTACAGATGAATCCATAAATAATATTTGATCACATTCATTATATGTTTGAATGTTTCGAATACTTATCATTTACATCATTGCTGTATTGGAAACTGAATCTTCTAAAATTTACAAGTTTCTGCAGTGTATTGAATATTTTTGGGAATATATATATGTACGAATGTATGCATGTGTGTATGTGTGTGCATATATATAAAATATAGATACATATTTTTATCTCTATATTAAACAAGTCTGATGAATCTCGGAACGAGAGAAGTATCATCTAGGGGAGTCGCAGTTTATATCAAATTAACGTTAAAGATATACTGAGGATATCTCAAGATTCTCTCTTTCCTCTTTAGGATTTCTTTGCGACTGCCATAACCGCTTTATTCCCGGACGTGCTTTGCGGCACGAGACGAACAGTTATCAGTGATAGATCGAGCATTTTACGCTGGTATTTCTTGTGAAACACCATGGCGGCAGATTGCGTCTTAAACACAATGGTCGCATTACCCTCGCCCATACGTATGCTCTATAACACGAAGAATAGAAAAAACACTGGTTATTAAATTATCGTATATATATCGTTTATTTAAAATAAGCATAAATCTATAAGTAAAAAACATAATTTCTAAACTTAGTCTTAGACGTTTACCTACACTATATATATTTTTGAAACAAAATAAGGTATTAATATAAAGTTATCAATTAAACAATCTATGATTGTTTTGTAGAATTTTTGGATATTTTTCATTACACTAGCTATCTTAAACCTGTATTGCGATAGAAGAATATTCACATCTTTGTTATATTTTTATATAAAGCTTCTGAATTACATTTTATATGGAGAAAAAATAATATTGGAAATATTATATACATTAAAATATAGTTTTAATGTATATATATATACTATATATGTGTAATCAAATTGGTATTTGATATATGTATCATTTGGTATCAAATATATTTAATATCATGTATATATAATATATGTAATATACAACATTCATATTGTAAAGATTTCCTCTTTCAAATGTATATCTCAACATTTATATATTATGGATATTATAAAAATCTCTGATAAAACTCAAAAAAATACTAATCATGTTATATCATATGCACACATCTAAAATAACTCGATGGAATAGAAAATTTATGATTTTGATATTTATATAACTCGATATAAAACAAGTACTTTATACAATAAAGAAATATGTATTATAAAAAACAACTGAAATATTTCTCATTTCTAATACGTAATCTTTGGAATAAATGTAATTATAATACTGTCTTTGGAGTTAACAATAGCAAAATTAAAGAACATTCGATCAAATATAATATATATGGGGAATAACAGTCTCTGATATTTTAAAGTAAGACAGTCTTTAGTAATTTTTATAAAAATTACTATATACTAAATACTGTCTGTGATGGAATATCTCATATCTCATACCCTGTACCGTTGATGTTTGATATCCATATTTGATTAAATAAAACATGGTTTTTATATAGAAATATATAAAAAAGCATGCAGAAACAAATCATAGCCCTTTGGAATCCATAAATCTAAGCCTAAACATTTTCCGTAATCATAAAAATGAGGAAAGTATATGAAACGTGAGTAATGAAAGCGATAAAGGTTAATAAAAATAAAAGTACCAGGTGAATATTTTTCATCTAAATATAGTCACCTCAATAGTTCCGATGGCTTGACACATACGTCTGATTTGGGCCTCAGACGTGCTCGCGGCCAAATTTTCTAATTTAACTGTGTTTGTCTTTATCTCGGGTAACTTTTTCGCTTGAACTGCAGACTTCTGCAGCACAATTCGCTGGGGATTTTGCTGTGCATTCGTGAATTTCTGGCCATGAACATTTGCGCTATCGTTAATCACGTTTTTTTGCAGGCTACCCGGTGTTTTATGCGCTACCATTCTCTGATTAACGATTGCAGCTTTTGAACCGACAACCGCAGATTTTTGTAACACATTACCCTGATTTTGTAAAACTTTCTGAGTCTGTATGACTTGTGTGTTAGATATTTTCTGCTGTAATCCCTGATTCTTTTGCAGATTGGAGACAGTTTTTTGTATCGTGGTGGCAACCTTTTGTGAATTTAACAGAGGCTTCTGTATGACAACTCTTCGCACGCCAGACTGTTGTACTACTTGTCTTGTTTGTACAATATCACTGGCTTGATTAGTCACATGTCCAGAATTATTTTTTGAACCACTCAGGTCCGATAAATCGTTGGTTTGTATTGTTCTGATAATTCGCACATTAGGTGGTCTATCTGCTGCCTACAACAAAAATACATTACTTTATTTAGGAAAATTTACTATACAGAGAAAATAACTTAATTATTTTATTTAAAAAGAGATATATATATATATATATAATAATTAAATATATATAATTGACAACACAAAGCTAGTTTTAATTCTAATATGCATCTTCTAAATAATGAGAAAAATGACTTTAAATAAAAATTTGGTAAACTTCAAATTTTAAAATTCATTAACACATGTCTCAGTGCGGAGGAAATAAAAGAACAAAATTTATTGAAAAAGTATATTTTATTAAAACATAAGAAAAAATGTACAGTGACTTCTAATGGTTCACGTGACATTTGATTTAAAAATGTATATAATTATAATTAGTGATAAATATTTAAAAAATAGCATTTCTTCCACTATAATAATTAATAAATGTGCAGTAATACTGCGATTCTGAGAATAATGTTGATCAATCTAAGAAATCAACCATTCACTCTTTACATGCACATAAGTACATCTATATATAATTTGATACTTTATAATATTGTAAAATGCGTTAAAAAGTACTATCACTGGAATACCTATATTCCTCTTATCCATATTTAATTTATACTGATGCAGAAATAGGAATTTATTATTCATCGTAAAAACTTTCTTTTTATACACACATACCCACGCACATACACACATAGACTCACGCGCGCATACACACAAAAGATCTACACATACAAAAGAAAGAAATATATATATATATATATATTGTACAATTAACATCTCATTATCATATCGTTGAACATTGATAAATCGATCAAAACTAAAAAATATAGTATAATGACACATTTAATGTTATACCTCTGTGCTCTGTGTATTGACAGGACGATTGCGTCCTTTAGCAACACCAGGGCGAGTTTTAACAGCGTTGTCGTTTACAAATCCCATCAGCGTTGATGCAGGCTTTGTTTCTTGCTGTGTATTTTCATTTGCTGAAAATTTTCGATCATATCGTTATAATTAATAGAAAAATGTTATAACAAATATAAAAACGGGATGTTATATAATATAATTACACAGTTATATAAATAATAATACAATTTACCTGCAGTATTCAAATCGGTCTTTGCATCCTCATTTTGTTTTTCTATCGCGGCCATTTTACGCCTATTCTCCTTCTCGCGTAATAACTTTTCCCGAAGACGTTTTTGTTCCTCCATCTTCTTGCGGTATTCCTGCATTTCTGGATCATTATCTTCCTCCTAAGATTATAGTTTTGCGATAATCTATTGCTTCAAAAGATATTACTTGTAAAATGAGAATTTACCTTGTCAACAATGGTTTCACCTACTGTATCTACTACTCTTCGCACTTCTTGAAGATTTCTGTTAGGCGGCTTACTGCGTTTCGGGCTTATTTCCCGCGGTCCTTTATCCGAGGATTCAGAAATCCTCTTTTGTGGAGGCCTGTTCGCTCCACGGGACACAACATTCGTCGGTCTAGAGGTTTTCTGATCATAAGGATCGCTGCGATACGCATTCGGCGGCGTTCTGCTTCTCTGCATGTGATCGTTTCTTGGTCGTAACGGCAAATCTCTTTCCCGATAATTTTGGTGAGATCCTCTGTGATCCTGACATCAAGAATAAGTATTAAACGAATAAGTATTAAAAGTAGGCAAAATAATACAAATATCACTTAAAAATTATGATACTTACTTCTTGATAATTATCCCTTTGATCCCATTGACCCTCCGATTTATATTTATCACTATAATTACTTTCTCGAGAATAGTTGTTATCTGAAGAATAATGCTTGCTCGGGCTCATATTTTGAGGTTTCTGCGGTCTATTTTCTTGCCACACGTCAGAAAAATACGCATACGGATCCTATGATAAAATTTTATGACTTACAATTTATCTATTAAATTTATTAATTTTTCATTCTGTTGTATTGTATACAATTACTTACATCACTTTTATTTTGCTGATAGTTCTGTTGATATTGCGACGGACCTTGCTGAGACTGATTATAGGATCCCTGATTCTGATACGACGAGAGAGGTTGTGGAAATTGTCCGCTGTGAGAAACTTGTGGTTGGGCTTGCTGATTAGAATCCCATACAAGTCGAGCTAAATACATTTATTATAAAAGAGAATCATTAGTAACGATATGAATCAATTATATAATTATATTCGTAATTCAATGCATAATTAATATTCGTTAAAAAAGCTAACCATCGTTTGCAGGTTGAACAGTGCCTCTGAAATGAGGGTTGATTAGAATCTTGTGGCCTGGAGGCAAAGACACACTGTTTGACATATTAGATACCGACTGTTGCTGTACCGGTGGCATCGTATTATTAAATTGGCTATTGGGTACTTGATCGGGATGGTAACCAGCCCTCGTGTCGTAAGCATTCCGGCCTTCAAACTGCGGCTCTTGGAACGGTGGCAATCTGTTTTCGAAAGGCGGCTGACTAGGCATTTGCACGTTTGGCGGCAAATTTTGCATAGGTGGGCCCTGAGAGGGCTGCTGGCGTGGGAATCCCTGCATAGGCGGCATCGGCAGGTTTCCCGCCGGTGGCAGCATATTCGGTGGATTCCCAGGCAGCAGCATATTCGGATTACCGAGGAGCGACCCTCCACCCGGATTCCCTTGCAACAAGGGCCCCTGATTACCCTGCATCGGCCGATTCTCCTGCATGATGCCGGCCGGATTTTGGAACGGCGGTTGCATCTGCGAGTGATACGGCGGCTGATTGGGCAGACAATTATAGCTCGGTCCCTGCATGGATCCCGCCGTCAAGGGACCTCTGGGTCCGTACTCAAGCAGCCTTGAACCGATCGGACGCGGTCCTAACGGGCCCTGGAACTGTCCGGGATTGAACTGTGGCCTATTCTCCGCGAATTGCGCCGGCGGCCCTTGCATCGGACCGTTTGGGCCGAAGGGCTGTTGAAAGGGTTGTTGTGGATTAGCTTGTTGGAATATTATCTGCTGATGTGGTACGTTACTTGGTACGCCAAGGAGACACGGCGGTCTGGTCTCTATTAGTGGCGGTCTACACGTAGGCGGCTGATTTTCAAAACCCGGCCGTGCTGTACCAAACCTACGAGGTAAAAAGTATTGCCTTAAAACGGCCGAATAAATGGTTAACACAAGTAGCATGCGCAGATAACGTCGTTTTCCTTCGATTTTTTCTTTATTTAATTATTATTCATATTAATTACAAAGTTTAAATCGTTTATCATCGAAACCAAATGTTACCTTGGATTGAGATTTCCAGTATTTTGTACGTTAAATCTTCCTCCTCTGCTTCCTCTTGTTCCGCGACCCCGTCCTCTTCCTCTGAATGGCATTCTGGATGGTTCCGATGTGAGTACATTCTCTAAGGTATCCGGAATATCATTGTTCATCTTTGGAGAAATCATCGTGCGCTCGTTTTGAAATCTGTTCCGCCTTTCTTTCGCCTCCTCGCAGTCTTCGTCTTCTATTCCTTGCCCGTTGCCGACGCCGTAAATGTTCTTCTGCACGTTTTTCTGCAATTTCTCGCGCAGATCGCCCTTGCCGATGTTATTAGAAACGTTAACGCTATTGGATTCCGAATTTCTGTTGGACTGAGGTAACGCCTCGTGCTCATTCGCATACTCGGCATTCTCGTCTTGCTCGTAATACGACGACGTCGACTGTACCTCCGGATGTTCTCCATCTTTATAGAAATCGTTATCGCTACGTTTATCAGTATTGCTTCTACTAAACTCTATATTTTCATCTTCGGCATCTAAGTCGTCGAGCGCGTCCGTGACTCCTAAGTCCAGTACATCATCTGTTTCCTCTTCTCCCTTATAGCTATTCTGCTGCTCGGGGAATCAAATAGCCAGATATTTGTAATGTAAGTACGAAATTTAACCATATAATGTAGTTATATAATCTATATATCATCAACATATCTAAAGTTGTGCATATGTGGAGTAACCACCGTTCTGTCTGTGAAACATAAACGTGTCGGTTTAAATATATACATTCGCACAAGTCCAAACTCCATAATGTATCTGTATACGATTTCGGCACATGTGAAACGTAATTTTCAACTTCCATCTTCTTAAAGATTTTCTCCTTGCCTACTACACTCATTAACATTATTTAGGAAGCATGCTCTTAACTTTAACGATAATAATAATGAAACATAGGTCTTATAGAGGAGCGTAACTGATGATTGCGGCAAGTCCGAATATACAACAGCGAAAAACGTGAATGTATGAGGTATGATATATTATCGGTTAAAAAAGTATGTATATGTGTGATAAATAGTATCGTATAATAATTGAATATGATTTTTATGTAATAAAATTTTACTGATGCTTCATGAAAGAAGACTTTTATATATCAGTGCAATACAATATAATTCAGCTTAATTCAATATATACGCAATAGAACTTACAAATACAATTTGCAAAATACGTTTACTCTTTCTAAATTTCAGCACACATGAGATTCATAATGCAATCCTAAAACTCTATTGTAATATATCAGTTAAACTATAATCAGACACAAATAGTTTTCATTATATTTAATAAGCTTCAATTTTGGAACATGTAATATAATTTTGATCATTATGTGGAAAAATTCAAGTTATAAAATCAAAATATATCTTATTGCATCGATATATCTGAGTTATTTCAGCATCTATTTATCAGCTGAACTAGGATACTTAATACTAAAAAACGCGGTATACAATTTCGCATTAAAACTTGCATGTGGTAACTTTTCACAACCACTACATTGTTGGAAATCGAGAAAACAAAGTCTATAAGATTATTGGAATGGCTTAATGTAAAAATTTACATCTTTAAGATTTCTTTAAATATGTATAATATATGCATGTATTTATTTAAATACAAATATTTCCCTTATTAATTTTTGGAATTTATACAAAATGAATAAAAAATTTATTCTCAAAGAAAGCAATTTCTTATTATGAAATATTACCGCTCCGAATAAACAGAAAAATAAATAACATTTTGTCCTTTATATAACACAATTATATATTTTATTCATTACTTCACATTAAACCATTCAAAGTGACGAAATCTTTTAATGAACAAAGCGAAATATAATTATAAAAATTTACATTGACAATTAGCAGGATATTAAATTGTGTGTCATCAAACAATTGCTGTTTGAATGGAATTATGAACATTGCAGACTTTTTCTGTTCATTTATCGTTGATACCGCTTGATATTGTTTCTTAATTTACAAAAGTTACAATCGCATTTACACAACAGGTAAAATAAATACATGTAGCATTGATATTATTAAATAAACATCATTTCGTACGTATTTGTCTAAAAATATGTACAAATTATTTGCATTATATGTGTTATGTTGTTATATTTAAAAATAAAAAATTTTTAAATAAAAAACATACAAATATATATGTACCTAATATATATATATATATATATATATATATGGAAAAATAACATATTTTTGTCTCAAAATAAAGTATAGCAACATTCATAATTTTTTCATATATAATAAATTAATGTTATTTTTTTTCATTTTATGTGTTTCTAATATCAGAACATTTTATCAGTAGCTATCTGTATTTTTTCTACCTGTATAATTTTATAACTGTCCATTGACAAAAATTACATGCTTACACCAAGCATACATTTTTCATATTGCAGTGACAATTCTCATAAACATTTATATTTGGATAAAAAAATGGTTCACATTAAACCATTAAACAGTCTTAATTTAGATATAGTCCTGCGTTATATATCTGTATGCAAAATATATATTTCCATATGGAAAACGTTTATTCATAATTATTAAAAAAATATCCAGCACGACAGATATTACATAGTATATGTAAATACATATGTTAAACTGACAATGAATATGTATAATAATTATATATCACGCATGTTTGAAGTTTCGGAATTCATATGTTATAGAAGAATACATAGGAGAATCAAGTATTTTCTCCCTAGTACAGTCAACGGTTCCTTAATACAATCGGTATTGCATCTATATTGCAGTTTCAATTTTTTAAATTCATGCATAAAACGCAAATAAAAATTTTCACAGGTAATAATATATATATAAAATATAGATATATAAATATCAATATATTATAAATATTATTGAGATTATAAAAAAGTTTTTAGGCTCTGCGAGCATCGTCAATGTCCAACTTTGCGTACTGGAATCTTTTACAAGGAACATCAGAGTAGTTTTATGAAAAACAGAAGCATTGTTGCTTTTAACCTTTAATACTATTTGTTCAATTATCAGCAATAAATAATGATAGTTGTACAAACTATCCCCAATACAAGTTAGCTTAACGAAAGCGACATAAAGATCTAAAAATGAGACAATTTCCGAATTAAGGTATCATCGTATAAAAAAATAAGCCTTAAACGCTTATTTTTTTAGAGAGCCGAATATATCAAACGGGTGTGAGGTTTCATCCAACTGAAAAATAATGGGCGAACAATGTGCTTACCCTTTCTAGTTCATAGTCATCTGCTAGGAGGGCTTCCTCCTCGTCATTACCGAGATCATATTCCTCATCCCCGAGATCTTCGTCCAGTAAGGTATCGTCACTGAAAGAATCAATGAGAAGTTTTTCACGAGGGGGCATGATTACGTGCGTTGACGGAGAAGAAAAATCCCTCCGAAAGTGACAACAACCTACGTCATTGTTAGAAGCGTTCGCGATTCTAACCTGCTTATATCGTACGAGAACGCGATCGCGGCGATTCGAGGCGATCGCTTTCTACAATAAGTATTCTTGATGGAAAATTACACGAGTGAAATTCCGAAATTGGCTACGTGACCCACCGGAACGAGAAACGAGAATACTTACTGCTCTGACATTGTAAGTCGCAGCTTCTCGTAGGGCAGAACGGAATCAAAGGGTTCGAACCGAGACGTAGCAAGGTAGACCGAACGTAAAGCGCGAAGTCGAAAGGAACACATACTACAAAAAGAAATGGCCGTAGATAGCCTCGGACAAGAATCCGGACAGCTTCAACTTCATGCTGATAGGTTTCATATTACATCAAATATGGCAGAGCTAACCGCCATATTTGAATATGATGGCGATGAATTTGAAAGAAAAAGAATAATTTTAAGAAAATAATAAGTAATAATTCATAAATTATCGCTGATTAAATTAAACATATTTTTAAATAAATTTAGATTAAACATTTAGAAAATAAAATTAACTCTTAATTTGGACACATTTTTGCAACACCTTAATTAAAGACTTGGGGGAAAAACAAGGAATGTCAGAAATAATAAAAATAATAGGCTCGTAATATGCAAAAGCAAAAATCGAAAAGAGAATGGTCAATTAAAAACCGTAATCATCGTTTTTAACATATACATTATACAACATGATATTTATTCCTGACCTTGGTCATAGCCTCTCGACCGTTTATATGTTTTTAAACTTTTAATTGTGTTATTATCCCTACTGAAAAATTGTTAGTCTCAATATTATGATCTCAATTATAATCTCAATAAAAATTTTTCAGTAGGACCCTATATATCTCATTAAAAAATTTTCATTAGGGGCTCCTACTGAAAAATTTTTATTGAGATCATAATTGAGAATAACAATTTTTCAGTAGAGATTAGATCTACGTTTTTCGTATTCCATCTTATCGAAATGCGTTATATTATTTTATTGTATTATCTTTACCGTTCTCACCATCTTTATTATGCGTAAAATTAATTTTGGAATATTTACTTTTTATACTGAGGAAGACTATAGTACTGTTGAAATGTCTTATATTTTAATTTTGTATTTACATATACATATATTATCAAATATGATTAAATTTATATTTATTTTTCCATCCTAACACTAGAAGGAATATCAGTTTTATTAATAATATTATTAGTTTTATTTTAAAAATGAGATATGGTCGTCACTTTGTAGCGTTTAAGAGATACTACAAACTGATGTACATACATCTTGGATTGAAAACTGTATTAATCAGTAAAAAAATGAAGGTAGAACATTCGGGTATAGGGGAGAAATAACAAACTTTAAAATTCATTTTACTCAAAAAGTATAAAACTGATATTCCTTGTTTTTCCCCCCGGGTCTTCAATTCTGAACACCAGGGTTTTTTGTATTCAGGAGTGATTTTACAATGTTAGGGTAGTTAAAAAATTCTGAAAAAATTTACACATTTTCTCTTTGTATTATTAATTAAGTTATTATATATTTATAAATGCAATGTTGCAATGGCATAAAACGGCAAAGACGTGAAATTGCAAAATAGTAAAATTATAGCAATATTGCAGTAACATTTTAAGAACATTGTAGAAAATTAATGCAATAATTATGAAGTATATCAGATCGTTCATTAAGATAAAAATAAAAAATTTATAAGCGTTTCATAGCAATCAATCTTTATTCAAAAAATAATCCATCCATAAATAAATAAATAAATAATCTATCAATAAACAGTCTATCCATTTTTCTTTTTTGCCTTTAAAGCTATGAAAAAATTCCTATATACATAAGTATACATATCTATTTTTGTCAAATTATTATAATATCGATAGATTTGAATCTAAGGAATCTATGAGATTCTTTTTGCATAATCTTTGATGAGATTCTTCTATAACATAATCTTTGTTTCATGATTTCGCTAACTTCTAGTCATTCCGGAATGATGGAATGTGTCAAAAAATGTTCCCATTTACGTGCCAGGCTCATCCCTCGTGGTACAGAACGCACGTTTTTATTTGTCGGACGCTATGAAGCAGGCGGTCTATTCAACTGGAAGTAAAATATAATAAGTGCGTTAAAATGTAACATTCGTTAGAAACATGTAAATTAGTATAATTATTCGTTTAAAGATAGGAACATAATCTTTCGCGATTAAACTCATTAAGCTTTGCAGCATACACTAAAAATTATCTTTCTCTCTCTCTCTCATCTTAGGACGTAATTGGCAGAGCTGAATATTTCTTTTGATGTAATTCGAGATAATTGCGAAATGTCGCGCGTGCGCGGCGATAAGAAACGAGATGGCACGGGACGCCGTCGTCGGGAGTTGTCATTCCAACGGCCGCTGCGATGACTTATCATCGCTGATACAGCGATAGCCTTGCGTCACTTTCAGAGTGTGGATTATGTTAACATCAACGACTCTTTCGAATTTACGACCTACGCAATTGCGTTACTTATCGTAGCGATTTACGCATGCAAAAACCGCGCCACAGATGCCGCGTACCGCAAAAAAGATGTGATCTTCGCCGCCATGTCCTTGATTTTTCGCATTCTTCCGGCGATTTTTCTCGATGCAATTATACGACGAAGATTCGCAGTCCGCGAGAGAAGTTCTCACATAATCTATGATAATCGAGCGAAACACTTACCTAATTAGAGGATACGCGGGATCCCAGATGTGTTTCGCTTTGATAGATGCCAACTCTACGGGAGCTTGGTCTGTGAAACGTCTTCGCCGGCCTCTGTAACATCGTCGATAATAATTATACACATTCAAAAATTACTATATTTATACAACTTAGCAAATTAAAATATAAAATTATTCAAATATAAAATATAAAAGTCATAAGATATACCCAAGCAGGACAGAAAGTCACGATAAAGATAACGATCAAAATGACGTCACAATGACGCCAAAATGATCTCAAAGTGACTGTCAAAGGTGTCATTTGGCGTCATTTTGATTTTCTGTTTTGCTTGGGTATAAATTATTATAGATATCATAAATGTATTCTTATTATTTTGATTATTTTCTCTCTTTCTCCCTCTGTCTCTCTCTCTCTCGCCTCTCTTACTATATTATATCTATTATATATAATTCTTTTATTAAATTCTCCTTACATTCTCACTGGATCTACTAGTCTGTTTCCGCGCCTCTCCAGCGACCGCTTGCTGTTGATTTTCGACAAAGTCACCAGTGTCTCCAGCTCGGCACGCCTTTGATCCGATAGTCGCCTTTGTCGTCTGTGAACACGTGACCGGTTACGCGGTGGATTCAACGTGCGATTGAAAAGAAAAAGAAGAAATCTCGATTTAATTTAACTTACGATTTAGCCTCAATCGACAAATTTCCTTGCGCGATGAGAGATGAAATCGCTTTTTGTTCTGAGAAATCCTCTGGCTTCGAGACACGTGACTCTAACATGCTCAAGATCGACCTATTACAGAATAAAAAGAACAAAAATGAGATATCGAATGAGATAGCATATTTAGAAATCCGGAAAATGTCGGTTTTTACTTCTCGTGTGAAAAAAAAAACGAATTATTAGATACGTCTCTTTCGTTACAAAACGATTGGTACATTTATATGTCGAAAAGGGCCATTGCCACATCGCCCATCGCCAGCATGACGTAATAACATCCAATATTTTCATAATATTGTTCTGACGTAACATGCATGCAAACGGACGTAAGAAATTTTGCGTGAGAGAGAAAACCGAACGGAAGGTTCCGGGAAACTATACGGGAAACGTGCAGCAAAGTGTCGGTTTCCCGATTTTCCGCGCAACCGATTGACATATCTGCGAGTGGCGAATACAAAGGAAAAATAGTAGGTACTTAATTACCGGCTGTCGTCGGTCGCAGGACGTCCGTAAACGAGTCCCGGCAGCACGAGTGCCATAAGGACGCAGGTCGCCATCGACAAGTGTCCCATTTCGAGCGATCGTACTTCCGGTCACCGAGGTGAGATCAACGCGCGAAGGAAGGGAAGAACGTCTCTCCGGGCCAAGCCTGAACGATTAACGCGATCTTTCAAGGTTCCCTGGTTCGTTGTATGTAAACTATTAAGTGAGAGTGGCGACCGCCACCGCATATATACGTAGAGATCCTTGTCCCCTCCACGAGCATCGATGCTTTTGCAACCCAACTTCTGAACAAATTGCTGCAAACCGAATTATTCCAGATACGAGGATCCCTCTGGCGCAGCTTCCGAAGGATCTTACCACGCAGGATTTCGCATCGCGGCAAAATTCGCCATTGTCAATGTATTCTCTAAGCCGTTATTAATAATGACGATATATGATAAAGAGAGAGGCGTTTATGCGCTTTCGACGCCTCTCTTTACATTTCTTCGTCTCTTTCTTTTTTATTATTTATGATAAAGAGAGAGAGAGAGAGAGGCGTTTATGCGTTTCCGACACCTCTCTTTACGTTTCTTCGTCTCTCTCTTTTTTCTTATTTATGATAAAGAGAGAGACGTTTATGCGTCTCCGATGCCTCTCTTGAGTCTCTTTACGTTTCTTCGTCTCTCTCTTTTCTTTGTTATATACGAAGTTTTTTCGTAATATACTTTTGGCTGGAATGCCACACCATAAAACGCCCCATATTCTGTGAGTGTGGAATGCATTTTCCTTGTTCCGTCGGAAAATCTACGTAGTAAACGCGGATTTTCCAGTTTAGTCTGGTACGTCCCCCTACGTCTTCTACGTCGTATATTCTACATTTTTTTGCAAAACGAGAAGCCAAAGTACACAAGGCACTCATTCCTCGTAGTTTCATTTGACTGTATAATAAATTCATGACGATCCACAAATTTTCGTCGAGAAATAAGCCGAACGCAAATTTGGTAATTTCGTAAAGGCACAAGAAAATGAACTTTTGACCTCATTTTGATATAAAACCTTGATTGGACATAGATAATGTCTATAATTTATGTGCCATAACGTCCCGATTATTACGTGATGATTATGTTGATTTACGACCGCTCGTCCAAATTGTGTTGTAAGAAAATTACAACGATTTACAAGCCAACAAAATTGTGACAATTATAACATAAATTCTTAATTCAAATATTAAAAAAAAATTTCAATATTATGTTATTTAATGTAAATACAATTTCAATATTTGTATCGTCTCTCTTGGTTTATATTGCAATGTTATGAAATTCCACTAATGTGTTTAGTCGCCGCTTCTGAATTTTTTCTCTATCATGGACTTTCGTTATATACCAATTAGACGCCATTAGACTAATCACGCAACGTATCATTACGAAATCACTCTACTGCCGCTGAACGACTCGTCATTTTTCTTAGTTACTTCCGGCATTAATATCTTATTAGATTTCGATTCGTTAAACTTTATCACGACGTATACGGAAGCAAGGATGATGCACGACGAACTTTAGAATATTACGCGCCAAATGATACATATCATATATACATATAGCATACTTTTCCGTCGATTCGACGTTTTCCGTTTTTTCAAACAAGGATCTAGGCAACGTAGCATCTATTCATAAAATTGACAGTTTTTCGTCTAGCATATTTTTCTCCGTTATAATAATTGGTACACGAAGAAAATTTTATATTAAAAATTACTATGTATGGCAGTAGCCGTGGACCATTGCTGGGATTATAAAAATTTTTACTATGTTATTATATTAATAATTATTAAACTCTTTTGTGAAAACATAGTAAAAATTTTTATAATTCCAGCAATAGTCCACGGCTACTGCCATACATAGTAATTTTTAATATAAAATTTTCTCCGTGTACTGAGAAGTTATGAATACGTTGACATAATGGTGATGACATCCTTCTGCGCACACCGAGAGAAAAATGTATGATATTTGGAACTATAATGACTTTGGCTGCGTTCCGAAATTCACTGCCAGTACTGAAAATCTATAATATACGTAACGTGAACTATAGTTTTCTAGTACTGACGTTGGATTTCGGAACACAGCCATAGTAAATGATTATTAGTTAGAAATATGATTTTTATAGTAAATGTTACCATTTATGTTTTGGTGACAATTACGATATAGTATAAGTGACCCATGTAAAATTTTTACCAATAATTATAATCATTTGAAATAAAAATATTATAAGACAGAATATATGGAACGGTAACAGAAATTAACTCTGTTATATATATATATATAGTTAATACAATTGGAATATTTGGCAAATATTGTATAGGTAACTATATTCTTATAACAAAGGAATAATAACAAAGAAAATATGATGATTATAGATCTGTGTTCACTCTACTATATTTTGCATGTTTAAATGAACTATACAAAAATATGTTTAAGACCAAGACTCACTATAAAATATAGTGAGATTATTGTTATTCTAATCATTCTTTTCTCTCCATGCGAGCCGCTGCAGCCTGGTAACCAGTGATGTGCGTTTCCCAAGTAGAAAGTCATGATAACGTCAAAATGACATCAAAATGATGTTAAAATGACGCCTTTTACATCATTTTGAGGTCATTTTGACGTCATCGTGATTTTCTATTCTTCGTGGGTTACGTGTAAAGAATTAATTCTTTACATATGGAGTAAAGAATACGTAAAGAATGTAAACAATGTAAAATATGTAAAGAATTGAAAAGTTTGACCTTTGAACGGTCAAAAAACTTCTGCATATATATTATACTCTCTTAGAATAACCGATTCTAATAAAACTAACGAATATTAAATAAAGTTCATTCATTCACACCTGACAATGGATAATTGTGATATTTGATTTATTATGTTACGTTGAATTAAAGTAGAGTAAAAAAATTATTTTTATTATTATGGTAAACTTGTATTTGATTCGGGAAATTTAAATAAAGGTTATTTAAAAAATAATGTTTTCGTTTATTATAAATGTAAATCAGCCAATTACGAAACTCTTTACATTGTTTACATTATTTACATTTTTACGTGGAAGATAGCAATGTAAAGAATTAATTCTTTACACGTAAATAATCATGTAAAGAATTGACGTAAACTATACGGCACATCGCTGCTCGTAACATCAACAAAAACGACGTTCTTGTTTAAAGTCGCGCGAGAAAAAGAAAGGGGCGTGCAAAAAGATACGTATGTGAATTTCATAACTCATTGCGATAAAATTCATTGATTCGACGCGAATGAAGACGAAGCACATCGGGCGGGCCGTTCGTTAATGAGCCTTCGATAAAAAAAAAACAATTGCGCGATCGTCGGAGGCGCGATCAAGCACGTGTTTTGGTAAAATGCAATGTTGTTAGATATGATACGTCGCGTCGACCGGATGGTACCCTCCGTTGCGAAATGCGAGTCGCCCACGCTCGAGTTTGTCAAATAATTTTCGTATCTACCAGATAAATATCGGATGATCGTTGGGCGTTAACCGAAAGTCAAGATTATACCGCAGCTGTCTTGGCTGTTGCCAACATTTCACTCGTAGATTACGTTTAGATCGCAGCTAAATTTACTTATATAATTACGATTGCTTTACCGTTTCCTGTTTACTACTCTAACAGCACAGAACATTGCAGCAACATTGCAGCAATATTGCAATATTGCTGCAATGTTGCTGCAATGTTCTGTGCTGTTAGGGTATTTACATTTCTCTTTTGTGCTTTACACTCGAGGGAGCTCGAGCACTTCGACCGATTATTTGAGTCGGATGACCTGTGAATTTTCAAATGTAACTTTTGCTCGATGAACTGGCACTCCTTGCCAGACGATAGAAATTAATCTTTTGTTTAGTAATAAGTAGATATTAATTGCACCATGTTGAATCACGTGGCGTGTTGTTGCCCTCTTTCCACATTATAAGTAGTACGAAGTGTAAATGGCCCGAAGGTCCCTTCCCGATGGGTTACAAAGATTTGCTTTGTTAATGCTGTAATGCTAAATAATTTCGTAATCCTCGATCAGTACGTAAAATAATCGCGAATTGCATAATATCTCTTGTTAATTTCGAATAAAAACGTCGTGTTCGGTTTTTTTTTGCATAAAAAAAGGTTTACCCAGACAGCACAGGTGGTCGTTATGAATTCAAAAAGAATTCACTTTTTTAAATTCTATATGAATTAGCGTAATCTGTTCGAAATGAACTCAAAAAGAATTCCTTTTCAATAGTATTCTTATGGAGTATAAAAGGAATTCCTTTTGTATCTGAAAAAGAGCCCAGAATTGGTGACATAAAAGTGAACTCTTTTTGAACCTTTAAGAGTGCTTTTAAAACAAAAATGAGATGAAAAAGGAATTCATCTCATAATTCGGGGATTCTAAAAGAATTCTTTTTTGATTCTTTTTGCCGTCTGGGAGCTACCCTTTAAAGATTTATCCACTCTCCGACAGATATTTTAATCTCAAGCATCATACAGATTTATATTGTAACATTGGAGTTCAACCATTATTTAGTAAAAAAATATTTCAAAAGGAAATTTACATAAAACATAAGGAAATTTACATAAAACATAAAATACAATGACGACACATAACGTAAATTATTACATACGTGAGAGTAAAGCTTTGTGTATGTTTTATTTACCGACAGAAAGGGTATAATTCCACTGTGTCTTTGCAGAGGGAGTTATAGTCCAATTTTTCACGAATTTGATTGCTTTGAGTTGGCAGATATAAATTGGCAAAAGATGCTATTCGAAATGGAATAGATTCACAATTGGCTGTTCCGTTGAAAGAATTTAAGAACATATGGAAGGAAAAGATGTTCGATAATTTCCTGGAATGTTATGTCACAAGAGAAAATAAAGGTGCTTTCTACTGCTCGAACTATATATCTCAAAGTGAGATCCTCCTGGTTTTATAAATATAATTTAAATCGTAGAGCGATAATTTTCATTAACAAATTCATAATGTGACCAGATCTAATCTAAAGTGGAACAACTTTATGTTAAGGACAACATATTAGGTTTACCATTACAATTTGGCAAAATTTATGAAATATTTTTTAGCGGGACCTTTTTTTGAAATCGAGACATTTGACATGTTTGACGGGAGAGCGGGATCAATCATCTCGAAAGCTGGATTGTCCCATCGAAAGCGGGATGTTTGATCATATTAGTCACACATTGTTTAAATCTAGTTTATTTCGATACAAGATACAACATTGTTGATTCTTTGAACCACCCTTGTTATCACGTGTCGGAGACTTACTTAAACTATGTTTTTGGGAATGTCCTCGTTCTTAGATCAACATAAGCACTTACAGAGCACATTAGTTAAAATGCTAGACTTCCTTCCTCATCAGATCGAATTTACTTGCAGCACTATAAAGGAAGATATAATATTTCCATTCAATAAATTTATTAATTCGTTAAACATTTTTATATAGTATTTACAATGATTATTTTTGTTTTCTTTTTATAAACAGAGCAATAAGAACATTTTCTATAGTTTACATTAAGATAAAATATCGAATATTGTAATATTATATCTTTAGTTTTCTTTCTTTAAAAGTTATGGATCTTTCTCATCTTGATAAGAAATTCTCTTCACTTTAAACAATTATAGCGTTTTTGATTGGGCTGGGCTCAATCGAAAACGCTATAATCAATGCAAGTTGTAACGTCAATAATCGCTCTCGAAGCGATTATTGACGTTACAACTTGCATTGATTGGATTATACTTTTAGATCCGAACTATGATAGGACTATTTTCCTGGATCTACAATGGAACCCGACCTGGATCTACAAAACCCAGCCCAATCGAAAACGCTATTATTTTATTTTATTTCTCTTTAGAAAGACCTATTTTGAGACACAATGGACTCCATCTGATTGTCGTTGATGTGTCTTCGAAAGAGGATCACCCCAGACTTATTCTTATTAGGATTTATTTTACTTATCTTAAGTGATTGAGGTAACAAAAGTAGATGTGTAGAGGGATACGGTAGCTTATTCGTTAGCTTTAAGGTACATTTAAGAAGTTTATACTGACTATGAGAAACGAAAACTGTAGTTGTGTAAAAAATTGGCCCAATAGACGTGCACTTAATGGCCTGTTTAACTTATAGTTTTTCAATAAAAAAAGAATTCGGTTGCTCAATTTCGATGCGATGTTTCGATTCGACATTTCTTCGGAATTGAAGAATAACGATCGGTAACATTCGAACAGTTGGTCTGTTTGAGACAAATATATTTTCTTTCATTCTAATTTATTGCACTAGTTTAGAAGTGCAGCGAAAAAGAACAGACCAAGTGCTTCGTTCGTGGGATGTGGAAGCGGACGGGATATTATGCAATGAAAAACGAGAATAAATTGCATGAATAATCGATTAATTCTTTTTTATTGCATTCACAATCGCGTATACATGTTTGTTCAAATCCGACGACGTGATTAGTAGATGAAAAAAGAAACACAAATGTCGGTGCTCGATACAGCGAGGATCTCTTGAAAGTAATCGATTTACAAATTCACGTCCTGCACGCACAATTATCGCGCGCTTATGTCCGATGAATAAATAAATAAATAAATAAATAGATAAATAAATAAATAAATAAATACGTATATAAATAAAATAGTAGGTATTACAAATGGCGATAAGTAGTAAGGAACGTGGACTCGCGAGGCACAAGGCGAGTCCAATTAATACTAACAATACCTAAAATAATCTCCAAAAATCAAACCTACAAAATAAATAAAATTCGTCTAGAACTCGAACCAACAATTTGTCGAGATAATGTCGTCAAACCTCGTGCTATCTTCCGATACATCATCGCAATTGCGATAAATCCTATCGATAAACCAATACGTTCCTTTAGTCTAACATAATTCATCATCTTTCTCAACGTTGTAAAAAGAAAAAAAAAACTAAATAAGAATCGTAAACGTACATGGCCGAGCCCGGAATGCAATACATGCCGCTCACATCGCGACGTAAGAGCTTTAAGTTCCACGATCAACGTTAATCTTGGTCCTTCATACGCAGAAAAAGACGCAGAGCAGACATAATTTCGACGTATCGTCCGCGAAAGTAATTGCCTTAATTCAAAGGAAACTCGCCAAAGTAAATTCGCAAGATTCTCTTAACGGACGTCGTTTACGATAGCTTCGCGATTGTAAGCCTGTGCTGTCTTCGATTTATTTCTTCGAAAGAAGAAATCTGTTCAAAAGACAGCACGATCGGTCGATGGTTACATCGAGCTAAGATTCCGCGTCGGATTTAGTCAATTAGGCGAAGTAAGAGTTATACGACGCACTCGAGATTCATATCGTAAGATTCAACGTTTTAGAAAAGTGAACTGCAGATGTTTCTCTTCGTCTTCAAGGCCGAGTGATGGTGCACAATTGTGATTACGCGTTCCGCGCGCGGAAGAAACCGACGCGATCGAGAAAAGCCGGTCAGAATGATATTGCACTTTCTTACGAAATTATCATCTGAGCATTTCGTATAACGTATACAACGGCCGACTGAATCCGACGCGGTCGAGGAAAGCCAAGATCAGGATGATCTTGCGCTTTCTCGCGAAAAGATCGAAGAGGCGTTTCGTACAATTAGAGCGATAGCCGACTGAACCGATGCAAGAGATGAAGAAACAACCGATCGAGTTAATAAAATCGTAAATTTTCGCCGGCGAGAAGCGCCCGGCGTTAACGAGAGCGTATCTTGCGAATTAAACGTTGTCGCGAATACTTGGGCGGCATTCACATGTAAAATACTGTTTCCTCGTTAAGCCTCGAATACTTAAATAAAGAACGCAGTCTGGACACGATCGTGCCATTTTCCCTCCCACGGATACGGCACTTTGCACGGTAATTTGCCGTACGCTTTCGTTATCTCCCGCTGTTGCCGTCCAAGTCCTTTGCACGTTACGCGCGTAACATACATTTCCTATACTTGTCGATAAGTTAATTACTTATTTTTCTTAAGGCGTAGATTTATAAAGAAATTGGAAGCTCGGACGGAGGCTAGTCCGTAGTAGCGCGTTGTCGACGGATCACGGCTGAGAGATCAAATTAAATATGCGTGTGTGTGTGTGAGTATGTGTGAGTGTGTGTGTGTGTGTGTGCGTGTATGCTGCGTGTGAGTGTGTATGTGTATCTTTTTTTAACTGTTCTACTTCCTCCTTCCTATTTCCCTCTCTTCCTCGCACGCTCCTTCCTCCCCCCGTTGTCTCTCTTCCGCTTCTCTTTCCTGACTTTCGCCTCATTCTCGAGCGACACCAAGCCTTCGAATTAAATCAACTGATAGTCCCTTTGTTCCTCCCGCGGATCTTCCTTCTGCAATTAGAATAGAGAAAATGGAATTAGTTCCGATCTTGAGACGACAGATTCGCAATTACGGAGGCGACTCTCGCAAACGTATTACCGCGATATAGCGTCATCCGAGTCTCGCTTGCAGACCTACGTATATCCTGCACGCCTACGAAACGTTACAAGCGGGATAATAGTCGCGTCCCATGTTTTATAGGCTTACTTATCACCTGACATGAGCGAAAAAAAGGATAGATAAACCGACAAAGAGAGCAGGAACGAGGGTGCGCATATCACACGTCGCGTCTCGGAAACTTCGTTACCTTGTTACGCCTGGAAGGTCGCTAATTACGCTCTACGGTTCATTAGATTTCGCGACACGCGCTACTGGTTCGGCCAATCTTTCTTCGTTGTAAAATTATCGCTCGAGCAGACGCATGATAAATGATCGGTCACGGAGGAAACCGCCACGGATAGATGTACATATTCGCAAGCGTTGCAGCATTTCATGTAAAACGCATCCCCGAAAACGAGATGTATGCATAGAGAGAACGATTTTGCTGAATTAAAACAATGAAATGTGGATCAGGTTCCGAATCACATTTAGCATATTTAAATAATTGTATTTTCCGTTGGATGGCGCACATCACAAGATTCTTTAGCATTTGTTTTAACTTTGTCGATATAAAAATTAAGTCCAAAGGTTTTCATAGGATATAGTAAATAACATTAGATTTCATGGAAAAAATCAACATTATACTCAGTTGAGATTAAATATGTCCGCGGATGTATGTTTAATAACTATATTATGAGAATCTCATTATGGATCATTTACTTTATTTCATTTAATTAAAATTAAAAATATATAAAACAGTAATAAAATGGAACAAAACCACATAAAATATTCTTTACGATTAATTATAACCATTAAGTATTTTATTGCTGGTCTGGTATTTCTCTGCATGAAAATATAAATTTTTATTCAAAAGGTGACCCAGAATTGCTCTTATTCAATCTAAAAATTTAGCCAAATAATTTTATTGAACTATTATATTTAAATAATTATATAGGTCAAAATAATTATAGGGCGCACAAGCTGGTTGCTAGATCGTCAAAACTTGTTGCAACATTGTTATTACGCTTGGGCGTTCTACATAATTATATATTTTAATGATCCAACATAATTATTATCAGATCAGTATCTGACTAAATTGTATATTTCAGCGATACCGTTCCTTTCGTGTGGGAAGAGTTATCCGATAACGCGACGGTTCTACGTACTTATCACGCGGAAGTTCGTAACTACGACATTTGTGCGAAACAAGGGCGCGATAAGCAGATTATACAAGCATCGATCTTGATGATATCGTCTTGCACTTACCCACGGTAAAGGACGAAACTGATCAGATTGGTCCACAGTTGATTCCGCGTCTTGAGCAATGAGCAGCAGGAGATGGTGCAGTTTTCGAAGATTGTCTTCCGAGATGGATCTTCGCTTACGGCCTCTGCGAACACAACAGTAAAACGGTGTCAAAAAAAGTCGGTCCATCGAACACGAAACGTCAATTTCTGATGAATAATATAAATACAAACGCGATATAATTTGGACTGTTATGTAATAATTTTTTTAATGCGCTTTGATAATACGCAGATCGCTTAAATTTCTATCAATATTGAGTTTTGTCATTTGTTTATAAAGAAACGAACGCCACGTTCCAGATAAATTCGCGTGGTCACGTTTGCGTCGAAAGGAGGAAAGAGATAACGCCATTCGACGCAATAGTCATGCAATAGTCATGCAATAATCATGCAATCGCTGAGGATCTGCCAACTAATAATATCCGACGAGTTTTATCGCTGGCGAATGGGTGCTACGCGCGAGGACGCGTAAATTACGTGGCCCCTGACAAGTAGCGGCAATATCTGTCGTCGCATAATTTGTTTATCGAAGCTCAATTAATTGCCTTCCCCGATAACGTCGTCGAGATACGCGAAAAAGAGGTCTCGCGTAATAATGGGCGACTATTAACGAGAAGACAATCATTAGCGCTCATAGGTCAGGATATTTTTAAGTTTCATATCAATCTTTCGCAGTATCGTATTCGCTGTCTGCCACGCCGATCATTTGGTACAAATCGTGGTCTCTCTACGCTCTTTGCGATCGTTTCTTTTTTTTCTACACCGGTGCAAAGTTTCGGATTTCCAATGGAAGTCACAATGGAGGCGGAAATCCACGGATTTGATATTCCGTTTTTCATGAAATTTTTACGGCACGTCGCGCGTCGCACACAACCTTGAACTATTTTATTTAACACGTTTGCATACATTATTTAATACCCCGCGACTCTTGAATATTTCAGCTGTTACATATGCGATTACGCAATAATCGAAGGTGCGAGCGAAAAAGGGTCCGAGCGCCGGTATGTCAATCATCGGGGAAATATACACAGCTCGAACGATATTCACGTTCCTTGATAATTACGTACGCGACGTTCGACATCGTTGACATCGTAAATATCAATTAATTTACACGCGGTAATGACGAGAGCGGCGCGATATCGCGACGTTCAAAGGCCCCTTTTCACAGAACGAGGCGAGTGGGAACAACATCCGGATAGAAATTTATTCACGAAGCATTCAACGAGAAGTAACCCAGTTAGAGGGTTCCATTTCCCGCCTTTGCCTCCTCTCGTCTTCGTTCGTCACGATCGCGATATTTTTCTCATTCTCCTTCCCGTCTCTTTTTTTCCTTTGTCGATTGTCTCGATGCAATTATGTTATTCAGCAGGTGTCGTTGCATTACAATTTATAAGCGTATTCGCGGAAGCGCTTCGTTGTCCTTTTTTTCAATTCCTTTTGCTGAAATCGATAGCATAAGCGATGCGTTGACGACACGAGATAAGGGCACGGGATTATTAACTAAACTTCACGGAAAGAATGGTTTTGCTGAAGTATCTAAAAATTTGGCTAGATACAGATCTGAAAATAATTTTGTTTATCAAAAGTATAACTATGTACGCTCAAATCCCTAACAGCACATAATATTCCGTACATCCATAGAATGTACTAAAAATATACCTAATATACTGAGAATATCCCTATAATATCCTATACATTAGCGATATCCTCCAAACATTCTCAGAATCTACGTGTGCTGTTAGGGATATGATGATAATGCTGCAAAAAATGTTGATATTCCAGTAACTACAATATTTTGGGCGTCCTAATTATTTTGATGGTCCAACAAAATTATTTTCAGATCTGTATCTGGTCAAAGTTTTAGATATTTCAGCAAAACCATTCTTCTCGTATACCAGCCAAAAACTCAATCGTCGTACCGTTGTATTATTTCTCCGCGGCTTGATAGAAATAATTCTCCAGAAATGTTGAACTAAGCACGGAAAAAAGAGAATGGTTGTGCCAACCAGAATCTGGTTGGCACAACCATTCTTTTTTTTCCGTGAGAATATTGAACATTCCAAGCGCCATTCGTTTTCCATGCATTAAATTTTCAATATGCCGGCGACTCTTCTTATACCGTTAGCTTTTTCTTTTCTTGTTTTTCCCTTTCTTATGCAGTTCTTTAGCTGCATACTGTATACAGGCTATTTAAAGGTTCGAAGAAGAAGCAACAAGTGCAACCGCGGTCGATGAAATCTCTAATGGCATTGTATATAGAATGTTTTATCTACTGTTCGTTAAAAATTCGGATTATCGGTAGGGAGAAATTAAGTGTAACTGCTGTGATATGATTTAGTGAGAATTTTAATATCAAAGATATTACTTCGCATCAAGCACATCTGGCAACAATATATGCATACGCTCGGGAAAAGGATGGCAAAATTCCTAGAATTAAGAGAGACCTATCACTCTTATCGTGATATGACTAACTTTTTCGTGATTACCATTTAATCCCGTTTGAGTTACTCGCGATGGCGTAGTGATAAAAGTTCAGAAAACGGGTGATTTGAACACTGGAATTATCGATAGCGTATTTTTTGCCCTCTTAAAATACATTTATGAGAAAGTTCTAATAAACGATTATACTTAGAAAAAAAAAACACTTGAAAAATTAATAAAATTAATGATATAATTCTTATCATGATACAATTAACTTCCTCAAGATTACCATTTAATCCTGTCTGCGTTACGACGGCGCAAATAAAAATTGGCGAATTTCAGCGAATGGACAATTTTAATTTTAGGACTATCAGTGGCATCTTTTTGCCCTCTTAAAATATGTTTAAGAGATGGTTCCGCATGTGAGCGATTACGCTCGGAAATATATTTGAAAAATTAATAAAATTAACAATATAATTCTTATCGTGATACGATTAACTTCCTCGCGATTATCATTTTATCTTGTCTTCGTTACGACGGCGCAATAAAAGTTGACAAATTTCAGCGATCGAACGATTTTAATTTTAGGACCAGCGATAGCATTTTTTTGCCCTCTTAAAATCGTGTAAGCGATTGCGTTCAGGAATATATTTGAAAGATTAATAAAACGAACGGTATACATAAAAATTGATTAATTAGATTATCATTGCTCAATTAGTGAAACAGATTGGATAATGGACTTACAAGATAGCTGGGTTCACTTTTCCGAATCCTACGGGAACCACGACGCCCTTCACATTTTGCAGCGCCAAAAGTGTCTCGAGCTCGGCGAGTCTTTGATCGGAAAGGCGTTTCTGCCGACTGCAACAGATCGACATGTTACAAATTCTCGTAGGGATTGTTCCACGAAAATATGACATGGAAAAGTGCGCGACTTTTTCAGAGATTATTTTGCGGAAATTGCAATTCGCGCGGCCGTCAACAATCGATTATAACTGCGACAGTTTAATCTCGATACTCGGGAGAAAAAAAGACGTTGCCTCAATAGCTGCGCTAATCTTACAAGCGTACGCGACACAGATAAAGAGCGCGACAAAGCTTTGGCTATGTTCAACAAACACGTTATCATCGTATGCGAAGGTTTCAGAGAGGAAGTCGGTCACTTCATCCGTGAATGATCGAGATCGTTGGATTTGAAACTATTACACTCTATCATTCGATATATCCGTATTAGATTATTCGTACACTGAGAAAAATGTTCTGATTATACCAACAAGACGTACAAAAATCATAACGGAATTTCTGGTTATCGTGATTGAATTTCTGGTTATCTCGATATTTTACAGCCAGAATTTGATAGACTTAACTACAAGCATCTAGTCCGTACTCTCCGGTTGGATCTACCGAATTTCCGATTTATGCTATCAGGTTTTTTTCCCATGTATAGCCGATTGTAGCTTTTACCCAATAAAGACTCAAAATGAAATTGTATTGTTTCAAATAAATCCAATTTTATGCTAGAAGCGGCACGATATCGAACGAACGAACCCAATTGGCGATGTAAAAGCCGAATCACCGTTGAATTTGGACCTCGTCGATCGGGAGAGAACAAAGTGTTGCAATAATTTTACGAATTGCCTCACACACGGCGTTCCGAACGACGCGACTTCTCCGAAAGAAGATATCATTATACTTTCACGGGTATTGTCTTTAAAATTATTTAGAAGTTTGCGGGTTATCACTGTGTCTCGATACATCATTAACGCTAATGTTTTATGAACATTGCAGTTCACTTTTCGTCAGAAATATCAGATTGTTCTTCACCCTGATGAAGTAAACTGCAACGTTTACGAAACATTGGCATTAATGATGTATCAAGACACGATGATAATCCATTAGTTCTAAGAATTAGAAAAAGATAAAGAATAAGTTAAACTAAGATTAAAATTAATCTACATTGGTAGAAATGAACGTAAGTCTAAAGTTCTAAAGGAGAAACTGTACGTGAACAATCGTATCTTCAAAAACGTAAAACAATCGTGTCTTCAATTGCTTAAAGGTTTGTGAATTATCATCGTGTCTTGATACATCATTAATGCCAATGTTTCGTGAATGTTTCAGTTTACCAATGTAGATTAACTTTAACCTTGGTTTTAACTTACTCTTAATCTTTTTCTAGGTCTAAGAATTAGGAAAAGATGAAGGGTAAGTTAAACCGAGATTAAAATTAATCTACATTCGTAGAAATGAACTTGATTAGACTTCTAATATGATTAGATGATTAGACGATTAGATGATTAGACTTCTAATATCCATTTCTCCCAATGTAGATAACCTTTAATCTCGGTTTAACTTACTGTTTATCTTTTTTTAATTTTTAGAACTAGAAAAAGATAAAGAGTAAATTAAACCGAGATTAAAGTTAATCTATATTGGTAAAAATGGACATAACTTGAATTTCTTTAGGTCGTACCTCAGGAGCCAGTCAGCCGGCCTGGCGTACGCCACTTCCGACAGCAGGGCCACGAGCAGGATGCACAGAATCGGCGTGCCGACCGATAGATTCATCTTCGCGCGCACCACAGTCAATTTACGAAACGAGCGAGAGCCGAAGTTGATCGTTGACGTTTGTGCCACGAGAGTTCTACGACTAGTTCTGATGACACCGATCGTCACACACTTGTTGCCTCTTCTCCTCGCTCTCTCTATCTCCCGCGTCTGTCGAGAATCTCCGTACGTCTCCTTTTCACTGATATCGATTCCCAACTCGATACGATCGCACGTCGTACCCGATCCTTCCTCTCACGTCGGTTTTGCCTCCTGGTGAACTGTAGCTACTCTCGGCCGCATCGAGCATATATACCCGCGTTGCCGCCCTCCCTATCCCCACGCCACGACGAGATCGTCCCCCACCTCGGCACGGATCCACCCTCGCTTTTTACGCAATATACCCACTCACGGCCCTCTTTTCTAAACTCTTTTCTAAATCCACTTTCTTCCCCTTTCCCCGCCCGGCAAACGTGTACAATCCCTTTTTTCACCTCCGCGACCACGTCATATTTGAATATATCGTGCAACACACGCCATAAAGTTCTTATCGCTCGGCGGATCCTTCCTTCGCACGTAGATCGTGAAATCGACGATAGAATTAGTGACGTGCACTTTTCGAATATCGTAATTCGGTAATTAAAATTAAAAAGTAACAACATCGCGATATGATTGTAAAATAATAAGCGATCTCGCGCCAAATCGAGAGATACATATATGTCCCGAACTCCATCGTCCTAGAATGAATCTTCCGGTTTGTACTAATCTCTGTGTCTCTTTGCGTAAAATTTGCCGGACTTCCGTGATTATCCGACTTGCGCAGCAATATCTCGGGTACTTTGAAACTAATTACGATGGCGCGTACTTAAAAACTTTAATTACTCTCTTTGTGTAATATACAAATTACGCGATTCTGCGTCATGCCCGCTTGCTCACCCACGTCGCTGAACTGGAGGACAAAGGTCCTGCTTCCAGGATCCGTTTTAGCCTCCTATGAGACACTAGCCGATCGTCTTCTCCGTTCTTCCCAGACAACGCAATATTTTCTTTGCGACATTTCGAGAGGATGAGTAACGGAAGATTAATAAAAGCGATGAGGCTGCCTCGCAAAAAAAGGAACAATCGTGCGAGAAATTAATAATAATGTTTTTTAATGACAAAAAGATGTGAATATTAATTCTTCTAATCGACTTTCACTTAATAAATAGTTATTATCGCTCATTATGCCTTTTCTCGTTGTTAGGTTTAGAATTTTATCGAAATGCGCCGGATGACAAACGATAAAATTAACGCGAATGCATTGCTATTATTATCGTTCGCAGCGCATTGTTTTCGAAATTGCCCATGTTTTGTCTTCCGCTTTATCTCCTTCGAATTGTTATTATTAATTCTCCATATTATGTAGCGATGTATAATGCTTTTCGCGCGTAAAAGATATATAAAGGATTATAGAACCAACATAGGAATGCTTTTTTTTTATTAAGAAGGTTCAAGTGCTACAAAAAATGCAAGCCTCATGAAATTTTAATATATTGTTCTGCAGTGCAAAATATAATTATGTGAATTTTTTTGGAATTTTTTATAGTCACGTTTTGAAAAAAAATAAACTCAAAAAATTTTACTTTTTAGCATAGGTTCTTATGGGAAACGACATATAGTGCACAACTTCAGAATGAAATAATGCAAAAAAAATGCAAATGATAAGAAAAGAAAAATATGCACTTTATAACTTAATATATTTACAAATAAATGAGTGAAAGAAAGGGGTAGGTTATCGCACATTTCGTAGAGAAATTAATTATTAAACATGAAATTGCCTGATTTTTCGTCTGCTACTCTGCTCTCTTAAAAATGAACGCAAACAAATATACTTGGCATCATCGCAAATGAGTATAATAGAGGTTATACAGCGCGGCATTTGAATAGAAGTTGCGATGTGTTTGATAATATGAAAAGTTTTTAATAAATTATGCATGTTATTAAAAATCAATTATAAAATAAATAATACTTTCTTATATGACATATTTATCACAAGTTGGATCATAAAAAGTTAAGTAATACTTGTTATGCAACATTTTTGGTAACATTTTTTGTATTATAACTTATTTATTAATTATAACTCATAATTTTATAGATAACATTTTTTACATGCAAAATCACATCAGAATCACTTGCAAAAGATAAAGAATTTAAGTATTGTAAAATATTGTTCAAAATCTTATTACTTTTAATAAGTTGAGGTTTTCCATTAATCTCATTTCTTAGAAAATGTATTGTTTTATCTTTGCCTTCACTACGATATTTATTAAGGCTGCGTTCGGAAACATCACCCGAGGTATCTCAAGTGTCATTTTATCCTTGTTTAACATTCGGTGAACAACAAGGATAAAATGCTACATGGGGGCACTCGGGTGATGTTTCCGAACGCAGCCTAACAAGTATATCATAGCTTCCCAGTGAGAAATAAGAAGTCGAAATAATATCGAAATGTAATTTCGATATCAAATAAGACTCAAAATGATATCGTAATGTACATTTCGATATCAAATAAGAGTCGAAATATACATTTCGATATTATTTCGACTTGTTATTTCTCACTGGGTTATGCCAGACTCGGCTAATTTTTTTTGCATACTAGCACTTATAATATTATTCATAGGTTCAAACGAAGATAATATTTTCTTTGTATTTGCATTTTTTTCTATCCTTATCAAAACTTCTTCAATGCCAACCCAATACTTCGATTCTTCGAACGCTAGTGCGCTGTTGCCACGTTTTCCTTGAAATCCCCGGGTCCCACTACTCCCCCCGATGAAGCACCCGAACCTCCTTAATTCGTTTTAGCTCGTGACTTGCATAATTGAATAGTTTATTTAATTTAAATTACCTAATATTGCATAATGTATTGAATCGTTAATATAATAGTCTTTTGCGAAAAAAATATTTATCGATAAAATCGAAATATCATCAGCATGTAGAAAGCTTTTGAAAATGTATTTATTCCAATTTATTAAAGTTTTGAGAGTTTTTATGTTAAAATATAACATTTGGAAACTATTAATACTAAATGATTCAATAAACAACAGTAATAGCAACAGGTTTATTAATTTATTCGAAATCTGTTCATCTTGGCAATATATAGAATAAAAAATGAAACCTTGAAAAAGATTAAGTAATAATAATCTATCAATTATTTCATCGTCAATGGAGTTTTATGACCTTAAAGATCCTGTTTACACGGATATACACTTTGTTAACAAAATTAAATTTATTTTGTGTCAAAAGTTACATCAGTGTTCACGAAACGGCCGATCCTTAGTCCACTACGAACGCGCGACGATGATGGTCACAGATGTTAAGCTTATAAATTTCACGGCACTTTAGTTAAGAAAGCGCACGATTTGTATTTGATTCTTCTGAGGATCGTCGTGGCTTCAAGGATACTGCGAGAAGGTAAGTCGAACGTTTCGTTGCACTAGCTTACTTCAAGCATGCCCGCTGACGTAAAGATAAACTACACTTGGAGGGAAATACCTCCTCAATACTGGGAAATATGACAGACGGCTCATGACAGCTTCATTCGTAATCTCCTGAGATCTATTTGCAGACGCGCGGTTATCAACTTCGGCAACTCTCGATGACGGTCGATCTATTTTCAACCTGTTACGTTAATATTACATATTTTCACATCTCTCAAGACCCGGCTATCCAGATGATATTACATTCGATCGTATATTACGCAATACGTTACACACATAACGAAACGAATCGACGTTACGCGCAGCGTCATAGTTCAAAGGACCGTGGAAGACTCTTGCGAAGATATTAATTGCACTAGGAAGAAAAAAGAAACGCGCAATTATATCACTTCGAGTAAATAATAGAAGCTGTAGGATATACACTCACCCGCAAGAAAAATGGACCACCAAATTTTGTCATAATTTTTTAACATTTTTGAATAGCGATAACTCAGCGAAAAATCATCGTACTGAGATGAAAAGTTTTAAGATTTACAATTTACACTTTAATTTTCTTTTTGGTAAAGTTCCCTACGATAATTTGTATCTGAATTACAGATTTTATAAGAAAAAGTTGTCCGTTTTGTAACATTTTTTTTGAAACGGTATAACTTTATCAAAACAGGTCGTAGGAAAATGTTCAAATAATGGATTTGTTAGAAAATAAGTACACTTCAAAACACATACATTTTTGTACAAAACAACCGATTTCTCTAACCAGCGCACTAGTTTGAAAAAGAAAAAAATTTTCCCATTTTTCAGGTCTACGTTCAACATCTGCCATTTTGTTAAATATTTTATGTAACACAATTTACACTTTTTGGTTGTCAAGAGAAAGATCCAAGCTTTAATTTGAGCTTTGGTTCATCTCATTGTCAGTACGATGATTTTTCGCTGAGTTATCGCTAATCAAAAATGTTAAAAAATTGTGACAAAATTTGGTGGCCTATTTTTTTGCGGGTGAGTGTATATAATAATAATTCGAAGCAAAGTGCATAATTCGTGAGTCCGTTTAATTTGTATTATCGATCGGATTGTAAATGTGCGTCGTGAAGCTATCTCGGAGAGTCGCATACTTTGTACACACGGAAAGAATGGTATTTTTTTGCTGAAGTATCTAAAAATTTGGCCAGCAAAACCGTTCTTTCCGTGCACCCAATTCTGCTTCCTGAATTTGTCATTTGTCATCGGTCGGCCGATCGGTCGCCACGCGTTAATACCTTATCAATTTATCGCGTTTAAATCGCAAATACCAGCGAGTGACGCACAAATTGATACTCATTAAGCACGCTGACGACCGCTTATCGCGTACCGCGATGTACACTTCACGCTAAAAATAAGGACCGCCAAATATATTTCGCGCGAAACTTCGATAATACGCAGAATTTGACCGCACATTTATCATCGTTTCGTCAATTACAGAGTGGTACTTAAAATCACAATGCTTATGCTGTTCCAAAAGAGCCGCGGAATTTCCCAGCCGGAAATTCGATGAGTTCTGTACGCACCGTTCATTAATCTCAGTGTGTTGGTATTATCAATATATTTATTCATTCTAGGAAATACTTTAACATCGGACTTCGCTTACAACGCTTTAATCGTGGAATTTTTAAATGTATTTTTTATCTTTGACAAGGTATCATGAAACTGATATAATAAGATTAAGATTCTTACATCTCTCCCTAATACTTTTATAATATCTTATGGACCGATTTAAGCCAAGGAATTTGTCGGAATCATATCTTTTTAATTCTTTCTTGCAGGAACATTTATTTAAAATACCTCTTAAGCTAGCGCCAGACTATGCGCGATTCGTAATTTGTATATTTATGAATAGTGTGGAGGGAAAATTCGTCAATTTGCTATGCGCGATTCGCCATTCGCATTGATTCGCTAGCCGAGCGGTTTTTTGACGAAACTCGAAGTACGCGAATCAGTCATTCATGTCCCGAATGATATACTGCGAATCGCGAATAGTGTGCTAAGTTTACACTGGCGAATAACGAATGTCCAACTAAATCTGGAACCAGACTATGCGCGATTCGTAATTCGCGATTCGTGATTCGTATATTCGTGAATAGTGTAGAGGGAAAATTCGTCGATTCGCCATGCGCGATTCGCCATTCGCACTGATTCGCTAGCCGAGCTAGCCGACGAATTTTCCCTCTACACTATTCACGAATATACGAATCACAAATCACGAATTACGAATCGCGCATAATCTGGTTCCGCCTTAATGTTTACAAATCACAAATCACGAATCGCTCATTATAATCTGGCGCTAGCTTTGATGTATGATTTTATTAAAATTAGTTGTCGTAAATCCTGCATAGGAACTTAAAGGTATATCTTTTGATGACAACAACATCGGGGAATTTCTTTTTTATCCAAGATTTAATTAAAAGAAGGGAATTCAATTGGAAAGAAAAAAGAATTAACTGATTTCTTAATAAAAAGAGAGAGAGAGAGAGAGAATGTTCTATAAATAAATCATTCGTGAATTATTTATTATGACTGTTTGAAATATCGCAGTAACTAAGGGCTGTCGTAAAATATCTTCTCTCGTATCATCTTGCGGCTTATCCACTCTCGCCGCTTATTGCGCGTCGCGACAAATACGTAGTTTATTCTCAATGTCGATGGAACGAAAAGGAATCACGCAGCCGCCACCTGAGATGCATATTTGTACTTTGCCCAAATTCTCGTAAACATCTGCGAGATAATGCGGACGAGATAATACTAGCTCTATGACCTAGATTATCACCGCTGTAAACGCTGTTACTGACAAACACTTTAGACCAAAGTCCCCTAATATCAGAAGACCCGGTAAAAAATTTTTCATATATAAATATATATAAACATATATAATTAAATATATATATATAAACATATATAATTATGTATGAAATATTGTCCATACATAAAATTTTTCATATATAATCATATATAATCATATATAAATGTATAGAAAAGTTATATATGATTATATAAAATTTTTTAATGAAAGATACTACCACTTGGGTTTTTCGAGATAGAGACATTACGAGGTATAGTTTGGTACAAACTACCAATATAATTATATATGAAAATTTTTATGTATGGACATATTTCATACATAATTATATATGTTTATATATGTTTATATGTGTTTATACATGTTTATATATGTTTATACATGTTTATATATGAAGAATTTTTTACCGGCAAAAAACCAACATGTAACGTGTTTTTTGTAGCAAGCAAGTTTTATTTTTATGAAATTAGAGATTCCATGATGGGATTATAACAGATAGCTACTTGATCATATATATAGTAATTATAATATAATCTTTTTTTCTCAATTTAGACCAAAGACTCCTAATATCAGAAGAAGAATTATGATGCAACGTGTTTTTTGTAGCAAACAAGTTTTGTTTTTATAAAAAATTAGAGGCTCTTTTATTTAGTGATATCTGTTCTCAAGATAAGCATAGAGAACAACATTATATAATATAATTATATAATATGCGATACTGCTAACATTTTTTATCTTCTCGCAGCTTCATATATGATACTTTTGTGTGATATTGCGCATATCGCCTGTTTGTGCACGTACATCGCACGCGCGTTTAGTCACGTATCGTCGCAGGTTCGATGAAGCTTATTACGCACTTCTGATATTTCGGTAGCAAAAATTTGTGCAATGCACGAAATTGTTTGGAAAACGCGGATCCTTCGAATAGCTGTGGCGAGCGCAAAGATCCGCCGTACCTTATGCGGCGGAATTCGTAGAAACGCTTAATAAAAGACGTGAAACATCGTTCCGGCACTCGGGGGGCGGCCTGCTCGAAGGGTGAACGTAGGCGTAACGCGTTGAAAGAATTCGAAAATGTTGATGTCTTCATATCGGCACGTGTACAATTGTCTCTGACGCGCTACTTTATATCGAATTCTTAATATTAATTACATAAGTAAGTTAACAATCTAGATTGCGAAAAGATATAGTTACGTATCATATCATTATGGCTGTACACACACAGAAAAAAAAGTCTTCAATCAAGACGAATATATTTAAATTAACACTATATATCATTGTTTCATATATAAGCAAGAACATATTATTTTCTTAGAAGAATTTTATATTCTTGTATTTCAAGAATATTATAAATTAATTTGAATATTGTAATTGTTACATAAAGAACACAATAATAAGATTAAACTGTATTATCTTTATAAATATGAATATTCTTGGTTTGAAAGTATTGTTATTCTCTATCCAATATTTTTTGCTTTCCATTAATAAAAATTATTTTTGAATAATAAGACTATAATTTTCTTTATTGAATTATATATAAAATGTTTCGATGCAAGTAATATTTCTTCGTTTAACGCTATACAATCTTATTTTAAGATTTACATGTCAAAAATAAAGATATTTTTGAAATAAGAATGTTCTTTTTTTCTGTGCATTACCCGGTAAAAAATTTTTCATATATAAACATATATAAACTTGTATAAACATATATAAACATATATAAACATATATAAACTTATATAAACATAATTATGTATCAAATATGTCATACATAAAATTGCTTATATATAATCATATATAACTTTTCTATACATTTATATATGATTATATACGATTATATATGAAAAATGTTATGTATGGACATATTTGATACATAATTATATATGTTTATATATGTTTATATCTGTTTATATATGGTTTATATATGAAAAGTTTTTTACCGGAATATAGCATATATATTTACATTTATAACAATGCATACATTCTTATCATGAAGAAAAATAATGTTGTATATTAATAACTTTGAGTTTAATTAGTAATAATTTTAATTCAATAACTGTATTAATAAAATACGTATGCTCTTGTTTTATTAAAATTGTTATTGAATTAACAAGATTATTTTCAATTAGACTTAATGTTATTAATATAATATCTTTTTTTCCCGTATATATATATATAAATAAAAAAAAAATTTAATTGAAAAAAAGTCTAATTGAAAATAATCTTGTTAATTCAATAACAATTTTAATAAAACAAGAGCATACGTATTTTATTAATACAGTTATTGAATTAAAATTATTACTAATTAAACTCAAAGTTATTAATATACAACATTATTTTTAAGTTATTAATATACAATATTATTTTTAAGTTATTAATATACAACATTATTTTTATATATATATATATGCTCTAATTGCTAGGATAATGGATTAATAATACTAGAGACGTTGCAATCCATATTACGTATAATTATTATATGCAGATCGTATTTTAAATTCTAATGTAATGAATTTGTATAAATGTAATGAAATATTGGAATTATTACATAGAATTATTATACGTTCCAGAAAAATGTTCCATACGCAAAAGAATTCCGATTTAAAAAGGAAGTGTTCTAAAAAGATTGAAAGGGCAGAAGTCGCTTATCATTGTTGTACTAGTGATATGTGTAGCACTAATTCACTGCAACAAGTTTCGACATGCACAAGCCTGCACAAGGTTGCGAGAGGTGCGCGAATAAAGCGGAGGAAGCCATAAAGTAAGCTTGACGGAGCGCGGAGAGGGAAAATTGGCTCGTTATAGTCGCAGTGATCACGTATACAATGCATGTTGTGTATACAACGCTTGTAAAGTGTAAGATTCTCTGAAAGAGAGTGAAATGCTTTTCTCGGGAGAGACAAACGGGACAAACATGTTTCGTTTGCCGGTTCCAGAATGCATATCATTTTTCTTCGAATTTACTAACTTGACTGTTTCAAGCATTTTTTAGGAATATTACTGACCCAAATTGATGGAAAATCAACAATATCCAACTTTCGAGAAGCGAGATGTAAAGTAAATTTGAAAAACAAAAATAGGATATTGGCGGTTGTAATATCGGCGATTTCTTCTCTTAAAAGTTAGCATAGCTTAATCAATACATATGATATATAATATACATAATTTATATATAATATATAAAAAATATATAATACATATATAATTATATTATATTATATTATGTATAATTTATATATACATATATATATATATATATATGCGTGTATATGTATATAATATTATTCGCTTAGTATTCAACACACGTAGCTCAATCCACTTAGTCAGCGATACGTGCAAAATGGATCGTTTGATTTGATATCAGATAATGAAGAATCGATGGGAGAGCAGTAAGGAATTTCTGTCATCTTAACGATAAGATTGTTGATCGGAGATATGACGCATTAACTACTGACCAAACGCGGAAATTATCACACGTAACGCAAATTCTGAATTTGAATCAATTTAATCCAAATAAATTGTTTATAAAAACCAGCTCATATCTTCTGACGACACAAAGATATTTTAGATATATTTACCAATATATATTATACAGAGGATAATAAAATCCGATTATGAATACTTTTAACTTTTAATAATTGTTTTGTTTTTGCACTGTCGAGGTAATTTATACCTCGTTTTCAAATTTGTTCGTTTAAAAATGTTAATTAATTCATTTTCAAAATGTGTTCTTCTGATCAGTATGATCGTGAAAGAAGGCACTTTTAAAACCTTCAAAACAAAACAGATATCAATGATAGGCCAGTATTCATAGTCGGTTCTTATTTTAAGACCAAGTAAGTAACGTCTTAAGACGCTAATACAGCTCTGTGAAGATATCTTAAGATTGTACTTGTAAGACGATCTTGCGTTTATCACCCTCTTCTTGTAATGTGGTTAGAGGAAAAAGAGTACGATTGATTTGCAAGGCAACTTATTAATACTTTACTATCCAGAAGCCTATTAATCAGCTTTTTATTTCCATCAGCATTTATCGAACAGATTATTAGACATTTTCGACGTTAATGATTCATTTGTTATTTTCTTAACTGTTATGTTCAATGATTGAAGTATTAAATATCTGCAAACGTTGTAAAAAAAGATAAATTCTATTTTTTAAAATATTTTTTTCTTTCCGCGCGACAAACAAATCCGAGCCGGTACATTGAAAAAAAAATTCTTGGTAAACTTGTGGAGATGCATTTAGTAATACCTTTTTTTAAGTATTTAATTATTAATTAAAAATTTGATTATTATTATTGATTATAATAATAACAACAAAACATTTTGTAATAATTATAAACATTTCTAATAATTATAAAAGTGTAAATTTTGTTTAGTTGAGCCAACTAAATTATGTAACACTTATACGTTTAGTTGAAACTATTTCACCAAGCCGGCTTGGTGAAAGAATAGCAACTAAACGTATAATAAGTGTTACATAATTTAGTTGGCTCAACTAAAGAAAATTTACTCTTTTATAATTATTATAAAATATTTTGTTATTATTATTTTAATCGGTAATAATAATCAAATACTTCAAAAGAAGTATTACTAAATGCATCTCACAAGTTTACCAAAAATTTTTTTTTCAGTGTAGTAACAATGTATCCGCACTCAACCACAAGTACCGGTATGTAGTGCATCTCGACTTCATTCGCGAGCGGTCCGTAAAGTGTAAAATACTACGCGGAGATTTTACGGCAGATACGCTCGATGCAAGAGTCGATGCAAGAGTCAATGCAACAGGTGCTAAAGCGAAAGAGCCGCTCGCATTTGTCGTTATTCGACGATGTCCCGCACTAAAAAATAATTCGTCACGCCGCGCCGATACGATCGGCATTTTATCTGTAATTGATGGAAAAAGGCATTGCACGCCCATCACCTACTTCGGTCTATTTTTTCTGTGCCACGTCGTCGATAAGAGCAGGAAATTTACGAGATTCTGCTCGCCGCCAAGATGCCAATGACTAAGCGCTAAGAAATTAATCGAACGGAGAGATCTCGGCGTATCGCGCAACTCGGCGTATCGTTCCTCCTCTTCGTGCTATCGTACATCTCCACATCGCCACGCTTCTGCTATGCTGAGCGAGCAACACGCCAAGATAATTAAGACAAATACAAACATGCGCGAACGCGCCGAACGTGGTCTGAATTATCGCCATCATAATAACGATAAGCAATTCCTCTGACTGTCGCGGCACTCTTGTGATTATTTGTTGTCCTCTCGCCGACGTAATTACGTATTAACAACTTTCCTATACTCGTTCGCCGCCGTCGAGGATTAGAGGCTCGATTATGTAAGAAAGGGGGAGGGGAAAAAAGCGTACCCGTAATAAGCATCAAATGTCCGGCTTCGCGCATGCGACAAGGTGTTTCCTAAGCGATTCTCTCCGCGTCTCGCGGGAATGTCATTGTGCCAGTTGCCAATGCTAATGGAATACCTAAGTCTAAGGACCGACGTACGAACGCGCGTGGGTATTAACGCGATGACTGTACGATTTAATGCGCCTCTCAGTGCCGAGTTGGGTAATAAAATGGCCATCCATTCCACAATTACGGAGAACCCAAGTAAAACAGAAAGTCAAAATGACGCCAAATGACACCTTTAACAGTCATTTAAAGATAATTTTGGTGTCATTGTGACGTCATTTTAACGTTATCGTGACTTCCTGTTCTGCCTGGAACCCTAGAAGCATAGTGCGATTCGCGTCGCTTTAAGACCGACGCATAATTTAATTCGCCTAATAATTAATATAATTTAGAAAATTAAAAATAATAGGCTCGTTATATGCAAATGCAATAATAGATAGGAGAAATGGTCAATAAAAACGAGCAATGTTTATGATGGAATATGAAATTAAACAATTGTAATTTATTGTATATGTAAAAAGAGAAAAATATAAATAAAATTAAAAACAAAAAATATTGACTGTACTTAGTCTTACTCATTATATAAAATAGACATTATATAAATTAATTTAAACCATAATAGAACTTCTGAAACAGTCAGTAAAAGTAACGATAAAATAATATGATATCATGAAAAACATAAATAATATGATATCATGAAAAACATAAATAATATGACACGTCATGAAAAAAATAAATAATATGACACATCATGAAAAAAATAAATATAATATGACATATCATGAAAAACATAATATCATTTATATCAGCATAATTTGTGCATTACCGTGCAATTTGTATTGGTTTGGTACAAGTATTTGTTTGTTCTATTTAAATAAAAATATTTAATTTTAAGTAAATACACATGTTATCTTAAGCATATTATTTTGTACTTTTACATTTAAAATAACTATTTTATAAATAACCTAATAATATTATAAACTTAACTAAATTGTTTTCTAATATTCAAAAATCTAATTATCTTGAATATAAAAATGATCTAACAATAAATATTTTCTAGAACGGAAAGACAATAAATATTTAATTAAAAATTATAAATATTATAAATATTATAAATATTTTAGTCAAGAAATTTAATTTATAAGCTATTAGGACCCACCGAGTGCATAATTTTTTGTGTTAAGTAAAATTTTTTTGTATCAAGATACCTTTTCTCTTAGCGTTTGTTTTGGAAAATGAAAATACGTGAAAGTGAGATACTTCTGATGGATCGAAAAAAAACCGTCTCGTTTTCGTCAGCTGATAACGCACGCGCCGCGATACTGAAGCGCAATGACGCGATACTTCTCAGCTCGGCGATACGCGCTTCGTTAGCGAGACTTCCCATTACGTCATGGTACTCGTACCGGCATTCCCAGCTCGAGAGCACCTAGACGATCCTATCGCTCTCGCAAAAAAACGACCTCCTTGATTCGCCTCGCGGCGTGCCGGGCATTCGTTATGCACGAACGCCAATCTATTATTTAAACGCATCTCGCGCATTGAATAATCCGACGATAAATTAAGAAATCAAGCTGCACAAAAAATAAGAATGCGAAATCGGATAAAAAATTTAATGTATTGTGTCGACGCTAAAAGGCTACAAAACTTACATCATCGGTGAATTAGGTACACTGAGAAAAAAAATTTGTTGAAAAACTAAAATATTTAGTCCGATACGTTCAACTAAAACATTAGTTGGTTTAACTGAACATTAGTTAAATTAACTAATTCTTGATTTAAAAATTTTAATGGTTGACATGAATGAACTATACCTTTTTTAATTCAATTAATGTTCAGTTAAACTAACTAATATTTTAGTTGAACGTATCGGACTAAATATTTTAGTTTTTCAACAAATTTTTTTTCTCAGTGTAGTTATAAATATTCGATTTTTACACTGTATATCATTCTTCTTTTCCCCCTTCTAAAAAAGGCACGTTTATCAAAAACTCGAATATATCAAAGCCTTTTTTCCGCGATGCTGATTGGCTATTGTGCTACCGCGTCTCGGCTTGCTTCATAATTCATGTGTCGTTTACAGTTGTCAAATCAATGAATCAGTGCATGTTCACAGTTTCTTTCTTATTAAATAAATTATGTTATTAATTCTGTCATTTAAAATGTATAATTTTCGAGAATATAAATGGCGCGCGCTTTGTAATGTTCTAGCAATATTAAATTGCACGTAGGTGTTCCGCGAGCACGTGCTGAAATTGGAATGGCGGGGAATAAAGATAAATTTCGTGTTTTCAATTAGACGCGCTAATAACCGCGCTATTTTTCTCGCTGCCCGCGAGCATTAGGTCGCGGTGCGATAACCCGTTCTATTTTGGTTACTCGAGATGCACGAGCAACGGGATTCGAGTCTCGTGCGAAAGTCGATTAATAGACACAATGGCAAAAAAGTTGATAAGTGCATCGAATATTTCCGCGATAAGCGAAGCGAAACATGAACTCGCGAAACTGCCGCGAAACCCCGGATACGCGTCCATGCCTAAGATAGCTGCGCTCGATATTGTAAATCTGAGATGCGAGCTAGTAGATGACGAACTTGAATCACGTGATCTTGGAACAAACAGAGAGCACCGAGATTAATTCCGAACGATTCTGAGCTGTCACATTATTCTGTTTCTGAAATGTTAATATTGAACGGAGATGGGATGATATGCAGCAAAAAGATGTGAATTGTTAAACAATTTTCGAAAAAACGGACATCTTCGATTTGGAAAACCGAACGCAGTAGATATTGTGTGAGGATGGTTAAGCGAATCTCAAGCGCGAATGTGTACACGGAAGAAATGGTTTTGCTCAAGTATCTAGAAATTTAGCCAGATACAGATCTAAAAAGAATTTTACAAAACAAAAGATGGTAGTTTCTTCGCCAGTCAATTAAACAATAAATTAAAGCAGATGTATTCGACGTGTCTGGTAATTTATTGAAGATGTCACATCAACAACGACGTTTCGATCGTGAATTCGATCCTCCTCAGGTTTATAGAGAGACGAACAAAAAACAATCTGTAGCTCAACCATTGTGCACGCAATAAGTCACGTCTATGGACTAACATTACATTACGCATTAATAATATTCACATAAATAATAAAAAACACCACTAAGATAGTACTATGTGTAACTTACAAGTATTATTCGCCGATATGAAATAGAATTAAAAATTTTGTCAATTTGAAAGACACCATACGGAATTCTAACGAGCACGAATCAGGAAAAACGTCCAAACCACACAGTATATGAAACAGTTATGACGAGAGGGGAGGTTGGAGATAAGTAACTAATTGTTTATTTATAAAATTCTTATTACTTTGTCATAAATCTTAGATAGATTGTCCGTGTCCTTCTGTAACTTAATCGTTGTGTTATTCTTTTTGATGAGAAGCATTTCAGCAATTTCACTATTTAGGTGAAATAGTTTCAACTAAACATATGATAAGTATTACATAATTTAGTTGGCCCAATTAAACAAAATTTGCTCTTTTATAATTATTACAAATATTTATAATTGTTCCAAAATGTTTTGTTATTATTATTATAATCGGTAATAATAATCAAATACTTCAAAAGAAAATATACTAAATGCACATTTCACAAGTTTACCAAAAATTTCTTTTTCAGTGCATCCTACATAATTATTTTGATAATCCAGCAAAATTATTTTCAGATCTGTATCCGGCTAAATTTTCAGATATTTCAGCAAAACCGTTCTTTCCGTGTAAAGGGAGAGAAAAATGCAAAGTCAATTTTGACTTTGTTTCCTCTTATTGTTAGTCACTATCCGCTTCCTCTGAGCGCTCGGTCAAGCAACTCTTGAGATTTCCCCGTTCCTCGCCCACCTCATAGCGGGAGGCATGACGTCGCGCGGGATTAAAAATAGCTATAGTCCTATCATTAATAACGTCGATGCGCGTTGGTTCATCGGATCGGAACGAAACCGTGACGAAACCGTAGCGCGGCGGGGGTCGGGATTTTATACCGTTTCTGTGAAGCATCTTACGCGCGAAATAATCGCGCGAGCGTCAGCATCTTCGAGGAGGAGAGGGAGGAACGGAATGATGGATCATCGCATGGAGAAAGAAACAGAGAGAGAGAGAGAGAGAGAGAGAGAGAGAGAAAACACGGTTTTACTGTCTCTCCATAAGTGTTACAGGTGCGTCATTCCGTTTTGGAGCATGTTGATCAGATGTTCTTGATCGATGCGTCCGCGACGGTTACATCATCTTCACTTCCAAGTATTGCTGTTCGTCCGGAGCGGCCGAGCGAGTAAGAGCATCGCACGCACTTCAGAAGGCGAAAGAGGAGAAAGGAGTTAATCATGCGATGTAAGATGTAAGATAAGAGCGAAAGTAGCGAAGGAAGAGACATCCGGTAAAAGCTTAAGCCGCCATTGGCGCGGATGCAAGTGATCGCGTGGATGAATGAGAATGATGTAATAAATTCTGAGGAATTGGAATAGCGGATTATTCGCATTGCGTTCGCGCGTTGGCGCGTTGGAGTGGAGATTAAGGTGGAAGAAAAGAGAGATGGACGATAAGAGGAGAGAATTTAAATCCTATGAAGAGATAGCGGAGATAGTGGTATGTACAATATGTTACAACCGATCGAAAAACGATCGATTCGTACGCCGACGCATTGCGCGTATCTGCACGACCATAAATATATTCGATTCGACGGTCGCAATTTCTAGAATCAGCTCTCACTTGACGAAATTTCATCGCGGACACAAGCGAAAGTTTAGTTCTGAAATATAATTCTAAAAATACATATATATTTTTATTTATTTATTACATATTTCTTTTTAGATTAAATAAAGATTAAATATAGATTCAATATAGATTAATAAATATAAAATTATATGTCTCGTTATCTATTCTTGTCTCATTATTCTTATTTTTAAAATTATATACATATATGCATATATTCTATATTTATATATAATAATATATACACGGAGAAAATTTTATATTAAAAATTACTATATGTAACAGTAGCCGTGGACCATTGCTGGAATTATAAATTATTTTTACTATATTTTCCATAGAAAAACATAGTAAAAATTTTTCTATGGAAAACATAGTAAAAATAACTTATTAATCTCTTTGTTCGACCTAACTGGCCCATTTATTGTAGAAATAAATTCTTAGCAGAACGTTTCGACCCTCGCTTTGGGTCCTAATGTGGTGTGAAAGAACCTTCTTCTTCTTTCACCACAGTAGGACCCAAAGCGAGGGTCGAAACGTTGTGCTAAGAATTTATTTCTACAATAAATGGGCCAGTTAGGTCGAACAAAGAGATTAATAAGTTAATTATTTACTGGCGGTAAAACATTATTATTTAATAGTAAAAATAATTTATAATTCCAGCAATGGTCCACGGCTACTGCCATACATAGTAATTTTTAATATAAAATTTTCTCCGTGTACATATATATAGTACTAAAAATAAAAATAATGAAACGAGAATGGATAACGAGAAGGGCGTTATATGCGAAGGCACGTAAAGCGTGATGTGCGTGTCTAAATCAGCACAAAGGTCCACCTAAGGCTGCCACGTATCCTCGAGCGTCCTTGCATCACAGTGATAATGCCGTCCTTACTGTCCGCCGAGGTTGACACGCGTCATTGAATAATATCTATCTACCTGTATACACATGTAATTCTTACAAATGGAATCCGCCTGTTAACGCTTACGCACACGCAACGTCTTCGTAATAGTCGGATAATCGCTTTATATAAAATCGCGAGAGCCCGAAATAATGCGGACGTGTGTAAATAGGACGCGTTCTTGGAAAGTCGTTTGCTGAAAGCCTGCAGGTCTAACGTCATCGTGCCTCTCTCGTCTCGTCGAGCGGTACTCTTCGGAAGTTCTTTTTCTCGCGAGTACAGAGATTCGCGAAGATTTAAAATTCCTCAAGAAACGAGCGCATTGCATATGTCACGGCACACACGCAGCTTACAACAGGATACGATCCGACATGTCTGTGATAACGACAAGGATAACGCGAGGTACAGAGGATACGGTCTTTCTTCTAAAGAAGTTCGAGAGACGGTGAAGTAAATAACACTTTAATTTCCGGCATTCCGAAATGAGTCCCTGCATCAGAAATGCATCCCTTCACGATATGGAAATGAAAGATATTTCAAATTTCTCTTCCAAGGGAGATAATGCTCGCGATACTGCGAGCGATTCGCATTTATCGAACATGCGATATATACGTATGAGTCATTTCTGGGTTTTCACTTCAATATTGATTTCTCGATAAAATCATAAATTGCTATCGTACGTTATTGTTACGAGTAATACGGTTTGGCTTTTGAATATAACAACGCGGCACGGCAATTTCGAAGTCGACACGTGTAGTCGCATCACGATATCTCTATTTCGCTTCACGCATTCTCGCGATGCGGCGAACGCACATATATAAGGTAAAGACAGGTAATATGGAACACCTGTTTTAAATTAACATTATTCTGATATGAATGTATATTAAAACTTTTGATTTACGCAGATCTCTAGAGAGATATGTTAGTTATAACGTCCAATGAAAGTCTCCAAAATTTAATTCCAACTTCAACATTAACAAAAAAGTAGAAAGTGTAAAAATGGTAATCTAAAAAATGAGATATAATATAAAGTAGGTCAAATTTCAGGAACAATGACAAATAACATGACAAATAAAATGCAGACTTGTTTATTTATCTTTTGACAAATAACACATAAAATATAAATCGTAAAATACGTTGTTTAAAACAAGAAAATAATGGTATTTATTTTTTCAATTGAAAGCGGCAGCACATGAGACAAACATTTATGCAATTGATTCTAAAACAATAAGCTATACGCGCGTGAGTATTTTATCACAAATAAATGTGGGTAATATACAATATATTCCATATTCTCTTTTTTAGGGCAATGCTGTCAGATTTTCAGAGCAAAAATAAATAAATTTGATATCAAAGAAAACCGTTTTCACACCGAATTCGTTGTTCATTATGTTACGTTATGTAACAATTGCAACAACTTCCAGTGATAACAGTGTTTTATTTTAAAAATAAGCTTCTATTACCTGCCTATTCCATATTACGCCTGTCTTTACCCTACATCCTATAAAGTCAATAATCGTGTGAAACAGGGGTGTAAGAACAGGGGTGTAAGAACGCTAATAAATCATGACTACTGCCTATTTTTGAGAAAACTGTTGTCAATCACTCTTGAGAACGATGCAATTTACCAGACATATTGAAGAACACTCTACGGAGAGTTATTTTCTTACTTAGTTCTACTTTGTTAAGTTTAATAGCTTTTCAGCGGTTAACGATTGAAAATAAAGTCTGCGAATGGGATAAAATCATTCTTCAATTACTAACTTAAAATTAACTTTAAACGAGCTTCAATTTTAAATTTGATTTAGCTTTATTTTATTTGTGAGTTAGGAAATATCTTTCTTCTATATTCTCTTTTCTCTGAAACATTCTAATGTAATTTATTTAAACTTTAATATTAATTTTCTAAATCGCCAGTAGTAATAAACACGTAAATACGTAATTTATTTAGTTGAATTTATTTTTTCGGATACTAATGATTTCAATTTTTAAATGCAGATAACGATTGTTACTCATTCTGCAATGAAATCACGGTGTACAAATCGTAATTGTTAATAAGCAAATCGTCGAAGCAACCATTATGTAACTAAACGAAATTAGAAAAAAAGAAATGTTCATGTTATCTGTAAAACGATATGTGTATCGCAGTAGTTATTAAATTTGGACAGATGGTCTTGAATCCCTTGGCACAATCGAAATAATATCCCGGATACAGGCTGAAATAAAAATGTTAACTGTTTCGAAGGTTGTTTTTATTAATAATCAGTTAATGCGCATTATCAGCATTTTGTTATTGAATAAAGAGACAATGAATTTAAATTTAATTTTAGACGTGATCGAAGAAGGTCTCCTCAAGTACCGCGTTCGAAAGCAACCGAGATGACTACGCTGGGATAACCCGTGGAGAATCTTCTCTTCGCCATTCTCGCACGCGTGTTTTTCTTCAGTTTTTGTTCGTCGAGTGAGAGAAGCTGGCTGATACCACGTAAGATAGAATTAAAAAAACATGGGTTGCGATTGTTTCCAAACAATCTTCATCCGGTGCTCCGGCGATTGACCATGAGTCATCTAGGAGGTAGAGCATCTAGCGTGAATTTCGAAAGATTTCAAATTTCTGTAATATATGTATTTGTTACAGGAATAATTTTAAATATAAGACTGCATCCATTATATATATAAGATTAGAACTCATTACGGCAGAATGGCTGTTGGTATATGCACCGCGGGTAAATGACTATGCAGAAATGAATATGCAAAGCTGAGTATGAGAAACGCAGCTTGTTTCATGATATACTTGTAGCTGGAACTCTAAGCTACAAGAAAATATACATGGAGAGCTACGCGCGTAAGTTTCCTACGAATCCATTCTATGAATAATGCAACAGAGTAGATATAAGGTAAACTGACTTTCGTTACTAGTTTCAGAGACCATCAGCTACGAAATAAAAAGTACATATTATCAAATAATTCTGCGATAATTTTTTAAGCGTGTAATAACTGAGATTTTTGCTCTATAAAATATTATATACCTTCATTAAAACGTTTAAAACGTAATGCGCGTCATCTGTTTCTCGTTTACACGGTAAGTTCATATTAGTTAAAAAAGATACATAATTTAATACAAAATAATTATTATAATAAATTATCTGGTAATATATATTTTTATTACATAGTTGATAGTTCTTAAAACTTATGTAAGCCAGCGGCACACGGAGCGTTTTTTTCTGCTGGATTGCTTGCGATCTAGTAAATTACTATAATTGCACCACTCAGCACGCAGGATTTCTAGTAATTTACTAGATCGTAAGCAATCCAGCAGGAAAAAACGCCCCGTGTGCCGCTGGCTTTAAAAACATATAAGAACCGATAAAAAGTGTGCAAGTAGAAACTTGCACATTGCTTCCTCATTTTAGTTGGTTCACAAAGCTTTCTCTATGAGGAAGTTTTTTTATTTCTTCTTTTTTTTAGTTTGGCTTCCTCATAGAGGAAGCTTTGTGAACCAACTAAAATGAGGAAGCAATGTGCAAGTTTCTACTTGCACACTTTTTTTATTATAATAAATATGTAATATTTAAAAAAAGAAATCCTCTAATAGCCCAATATTTCAAAATTTGCAACACATATTTCTAATATCATCGCGTTGATCGCGTTTAAAAATGCATCTAATCAACCAAATTTTAAAGAATTGTATATGAAATAGGGGTAGAAAAGACTGATAAATATAATAGAATTAAAAATAAACCGATATCTACAATATTGAGAAAGGTACAACGTAAAACAAATTTTTCTGAGAAATGAAAACCCCCCTAAAATCCATACTATTTGATGGATTCTAGAAAAATTAGAGGAGAACATACTTTCTATGATACTCTATTTGTGTGCAAAATTTCAGCCCGGTATCTAAAAAATTGTA
>NJRP01000042.1:896263-910787 GCA_003063835.1 Aphaenogaster floridana | reverse complement strand
CTGATTTTACTGTGCATAACAACTGTTTTTAGCAGTCAGATATCACTGACAGAAATAGTGGTTGTAATGAACTGATTCTATCAGCAGTATTTTACTGATTTGCAGTGCTATACTTATAACTATGATCATCAGTGACTATTCACTGCTTTTCAGTTATAATACACTGATTGACTTTAAGAGAGTAGGGCAAAACGACAAACGAGCGACATGTCTCGCGCGTTTAATAACGTTTTCGATTGAGTTGGATTTTGACTGACCTGGATTCGGTTCCATTGTAGATCCAGAAGAATAGTCCTATCATAGTTCAGATCTAAAAGTATAATCCAATCAGCGCAAGTTGCGACGTCAATAATTGCTCCGAGAGCGATTAAACCCAGCTCAATCGACAATGCTATAAGCGTAACATTAGCATATTTTTTTCAACGTGTATTGATGAAAATTATTTATAGGGTCGTTATTTTGTGGCGACTGATTTGACACCGAGAATTAACATCGTGGTGGGACGGTCTCTCAACGAAGCAAAAGAATATTATAAGGTAGGTACGTATGAGGTTCATGCCTCAGTTGCGGAAGTTACAGTGGTGGCGACGCACGGGTCGAGGCGGTTTACAAGCGGTTTTACGTTTATACGCGAGAGATACCGGCGTGGCGCAGGTAAGGAGAATGCAAGTGCATGCGCATTGCGTAAATGCAGCCGAAGAAAGTTCTTCCGTGTTTGCCTGGCGCGGAGCGGCCTGGTTGCATAATACTTTCGTTGCGGATGAAGGAAAGTATCCCTTTCGCTCTCTCTGTCCTGCACTCTCCTCACCCCCTCGTTCGTCCTCCTCTGCCAGCGGCCGCGCCGCGCGCGAGAATGCGGGCGCGCCCGGCAGATATTTTCTCGATCCTGTGCGTGCAACAGTTGGAAGTGTACAGGCGACCTCGGATCGCGCGATCGTCGAAATTCTCGATATTCCGATCGGTGTCGGTGCGGATCGATCGCGCGAATGCAGATTACAAAACACGGCCCCCGACACGGATAAAATGGTTTTCCCATGACGGGGACGGGGCGCGAGCGGATGTTGTCGGAAAATAACTCCGCGAGCGTACAAAGCGAGGACTCGAATTACAATCGAGTTTACGGCAACAGCTGCCCCCGGCAGATTCAATTACAGCTTCCGTTGAATACACGCCGACGGCGTATCTAAAGTGTTAAGCGGATTTCGCGCCGGAGTTCTTCGAAGCGACTTCGCCGCGCGTTTCGTCCGGGGCACCCCGCACTTTTTACCCCCGAATGTGCACACCGACCGGTTTATCCGCCGTCCCTTTCATCGTTATCGACGTACGTTAGTATTGTTGCTTTAAAACTATTAATTCCTCCGTTTCTTTGGATATTTTATCGTCCGGTCTAGCGATAAACGCGAGTTAAATATATCCAAGTAGAACAGAAAGTCATGATGACGTCAAAATGATGTCAAAGGCGTCATTTTAGCATCACGTTATCATGACTTCCGTGTTCTACTTGGGTAATACGCGAGCGATAGTGGTCCGAGTGATGTCCTTCCACTTGCAATACCGCACGTTTTTACAGCTGATATATAACTGTAGTAACTATATAGTTAATATAGTAACTATATAGTAACTATATAGTTAATATAGCAACTACATAGTAACTATATAGTTAATATAGTAACTATATATAACTATATACAATTATATAGTTACTATATATAACTATAGTTCTAGAGAGAAACATTTGGAGAAAAGTGGAAGTGAGATACGATCTAAATCTAAGAATCAGAAGAAAAATAAGAACTGGAGCAGAATAACAAATATATAAAGCTCCCTTGTTGTTTATATTCCTTTACAAAAAGTAAATGGATGTAAATGGATTCTATTAAAAGAAATAGATGGATGTCCGCTGCGAAATAATTATTTTAATTATTCAAAATCGCCCATTTAACAATACGTTAAACGCAATTACCTGTGACGTAATGTTAAACGGGCAATTTTAAATAATTATAATAATTATTTCGCGACAGACATCCATTTATTTCAAAAGGAATATAAATAAAAGGGAGCTTTAACATTTCGCTATCCTGCTCCAGTTCGTTCCTATTCTTCTTATTCTTCTAGGCTGGTATTCCTAGTCCATTTTTATACTCAAAACTATCTTAAGTAACGTCTTAAGACGCTAATACGATTCTGTGGCCGAATTTGTAGTCTTAAAATAAGAACGGACTATGAATACCGGCCTATTATGAACACCGCCCTTAGTATCTCGTTTCTACTTTTCCCCAAATGTTTCCAGAACTATATGGAGAAAATTTTATTTAAAAAATTACTATGTATGGCAGTAGCCGTGGACCATTGCTGGAATTATAAAAATTTTTACTATGTTTTTCACTAATAAGTTTATATTAATAATAATTATTAATATAACATTATAGTAAAAATTTTTATAATTCCAGCAATGGTCCACGGCTACTGCCATAATTTTTAATATAAAATTTTCTCCGTGTATCAGTGTTGCAAAAGCATGTGGTACGGGTGTACACGATGTAGAAATGTACACGAGTGAGCTCGAGGGGTCGCCATTGCCATTGTCGCCAAGCCCCAACAACCGTGCGGACCAGTCGTCACCCCTACGGAAGTCACTCCTCCGGTAGTTTCGCTGCGAGCAACGTAATCTATGCGTACGACGGCGAAGCAGCCTGGAACGCGCGCCGATCGATTTCTCGGCCTCGGTCGGCCCCCGCGCGCGACCGAGTTTCACCCTCTCGACCCTTCGCGCACAACCCCTTGGCGCATGTGTGCCAACACTGCCAACGGGTGATTCCCCTCCCCATGCACACACGTGATTTCCGGCCGTCCCGCGCGGCTGGCGGACGGCGAGGCGACGTGCGACGGTGACGGTAGTGCGACGCGCCACTGCAGTCGCGCAGTACCGTGACACAGTGCGACGTGATACGACGGTGCGACGGCGACGTCGACGACGAGGCCCAGGCCAGTGCGTCTCGCCCCCTTTTGCCAGGACGGTTTGCTTCCAGCGAGGCAGGCGGGGTGGTCGATCGAGGCCCGGCGCGGCGCGGTGCGGCGCGACGTGGCGCGACGCGACGTGGTGAACCGCGTGACCGAGGATTCGGAAAGGTCGAACCTCCCTCTCGGGCCCTCCCGGTGAGTCAAACCTTCGAGCCGACGGATTCTCTCCCGTGGCGAACGCATCCGGGATCGCGCTCGCGCGCGCGAACGCGCGCGCGCGCGCGCGGGGGTGCTCGCAATCTCCTTCCGGTCCGGTAGTCGATCGTCCGAGGGGAAAGATCGTCGGCGTGATGTCGTCCGTGTTTCTGCCAGCGCCGAAGATCGGAGCGCCAAGATGTGCGGCGAGCGCGAGAACGAGTGCCTCCGGCACTCGCGGCACGGAAGTGCGCGGGTCGGGAAACACGCCGGTGAAACCGGAGAGAAAGTGGGAGAGAGACGGAGGGAACGTCGAGGAACCAGGCGCCGGGCGGACTGACCCGTCGGCAACTGTTAAAGCGCACGACGCACTGTGAGTCGACGCACGTCAAAGATTCCGTGTCGGTCTCGCGGGCGATTCTTTATTGTGACAGTCGCGCGTCGAGGAAACAGACGCGCCTGCACAACACGCTCTACCGGTTTTACACGCTTTTATCTCAGGCCTGTTCTTAGAAGCTGCCCGCTTTCCGCACTTAAAATGAAATAGACGTGCAATTAGATGTTGGAGAGAAAAGGAGAAAAGGTGAAAACGCTAAAAGTTCAGCCATAAGGAACAGACCTCGGAGCATTCCGCTGCACCGTTCAATTTCTAATGTTAAATTGTACCGAAATTGGGTCATTTATAACCATTTCTAGGTTGCACACGGAAAGAACGATTTTGCTCAAGTCTATCTAAAAATTTTGCCAGATACAGATCTGAAAATAATTTTGTTAGACCAAAAATAACTATAGGATGCTCAAGCTTGATGATAATGCTGTAAAAAGTTTTGATATTTTAGCAACTATTTTGGGCGTTCTACATAATTATTTTGATGGTCCAACAAAATTATTTTTAAATCTGTATATAGAATTTTTAAATATTTCAGCAAAAGCATTCTTTCCGTGTACCTGCTCCTACCTAATATGCTGTTAATTTAACTAGAACAATTGGAGGAATATGTTAAAATCTGACTCAAATTTTACTATTTACTAGTCACATAACCCAAGCAGAACAGAAAGTTAACATGACGCCAAACGACACCTCGACAGTCATTTTGAGATAATTTTGGTGTCATTGTGACGTCATGTTGACGTCATTTTGATGTGATTTTCTGTTCTGCCTGGGAAGTCAATGTTACTTTTACATAAGTCAAAAATAACTCATTGTTGTGTTTGACACACGTGAAAGTTAAAAATAACCAAATATGATTTAACCCAAGAAATTGGTTTTAATTTGATCCTTTAATATCTGACAGTGTGTCTGTCATCTACACGGAAAGAACGTTTTGCTGAAGTACCTAAACATTTTGCCAGATACAGATCTGAAAATAATTTTGCTGGATCATCAAAAGAATTATGTAAGACGCTCAAGCATGATAATGTTGCAAACAATTTTGATATTCTATTTTAATGGTCCATAACGTAGTCCAACATAATTATGTTTAGATACTTCAGCAAAAGCGTGTTCTTTCCGTGCGGAGCTTGTAATGTTCGTGTCCACGAAAGTACTTTTAAAAGCTTTGTGTACCTAACTCTTAATGTCCGCTTAGCGATAAACCGTCCCGAAACTACCTCTTATCGTTTTTATTCGAAACTTTGGTTGCCGCGCCGCAACCGTACCGTCCAATTTCTACCCTCCGAGACTGGTACGTTTTATTGATGTTCTCGATCGAAGAAACGGCGCGATTTCTTATCGTAGGAGAAATATTCCGTTGCGAATGCCACTCCTGCAGTGTCCTCGCACTATGCCGTAATTTGAGAATTTCGTTGTATTATGCCGACGACTTATAACCGCGATAAGATAAGAACGTAATAAAAGATTGACGGTACATAGTAGCTCGTGTTCTCGTTACGACGTGGATGGCGTGCCGAGTCGAAAAACGCGTTCACCGGATCGAAATTGTTTACTTTATTATTATTCATGTTATAAAGCGTCATTGTACATGGACATGCATGCGATTATGCGATAAAAAAAGCCACTCCTCTGCAGAATTAGTTTCGCGGAAAAGCGGCGAGGACAAAGCGCGAAATTATATTCGCCGATATAAGAGAAATTATTCTTGACTTTTGTCCAAAAAGGAAGGAGAAAGAGACAATATCCGCGAAACTTTCTATTTCCGTCGCTCGAGCGAAGCAATTTCTACGTCGTTCCCGACCGTAGTAAGACCGTCGCATTAGTTTTAATCTTCGCAGGCAAGATTTACACTGATATTCACGCACATACGTATAAGCGAAAAGTGTAACTTCTGGTATGGCCGATCGATATCCGGAGTGTATAGGTCGATCGATTGCTCTCCAAGTTGTACAACCACGTGCGACTCTACGGCGAAACCGCTTGCGTTAACCCTTCCTGTACAAAGGGCGTATATCCGCGCCCTCGGTAAGTGAACAAACGGTCGGATTTGCGAAAAACGCGTATTCGAACTCCGCAAAAAAGAATTACAGATCTACTGCACGGAAAAAACAGTTTTACTGAAGTAGCTATAAATTTAGCCAGATATAAATCTGAAAATAATTATGTAGGACGCTCAAGCATAATGAGAATGCTGTAAAAAGTTTTGACGTCCCAGCAAACAGCTTGAGCGTTCTACACAATTATTTTGAATGGTCCAATATAATTATTTTCTTATCTGTATCTGATTACATTTGTAGATACTTCAGTAAAACCGTTCTTTCTGTGTATAGTGACTTTTTATTCGACCAATAGTGTCCCCATGAACGACATATACGTCGTAAAGTCTAAAAGTTTCCGGCTCAAGGATATAGAAAAGGTAATAAAATGAAACAACTATTTTTATTTTTCGATATAATCACCCTTTACTTTAATATATTTTTTTAGAATAATGAATTAATTTTTCTATACCACTAAAAAGTGAAAGAAATTAAAGAAAAAAATTCTGAATTTTTATCCATAACTCTTTAGCTGCGAAGAGTATATACGCCCTGAGAAAAAAGCCAAGTTCATTAGTATTTATACGCCCAGTAAATTTGGCTCGGTACAATACATTTATATTTTTACTGAACTGATATTTACGAACATATTGTTACGTATTGCCCAGCAACGATTGAAACAAATGAATATCCCTTTCACAAATAAGCGCCTTACACTGGACGCGTAAACTACACGCTCAATACTAATTTTGGTGACGCAGCAACCGACTCGCGACTATTATCTCATATACGGACGGTTATCATTTGAAATGCGCCGCGGCTGAAAAGGTAAAATGGTTTAACACTGCGAAAATGAATTTTTTGACACGCAAGTCGGAAATTAATCAGATTTAATTTTGAAAATTATTTTTTATTTGTAAAATTGAAGCCGGATTTGTGTGGAAAACAAATTTATCAGTGATGGAGAAATAATCTTTGCAGTGTTAAACCATCTTAAGGACAAAATTTAGAATTTTTTTAGTGGTATAAAAAATTAATTTACTAAAATATATATCGTACTAAAATATGTATTGAAATAGTTATACTGAAAAATAAAAATAGTTATTTCATTTTATTACCTTTTTTATATTCAAGCCGAACAATTTTTGGATCTTACTACGTAAGATGCTTGAGATATTTGCGTACATGTATTCGATATATACTATGCTTATTTTGCATCAAGAGCAACTATCGTCGTAAAAAATTGTCTATTTTGACAATTTAAATATTAAAAGATTAGAAAATAATGTGAATAATTTTATTCATTATAAAAAATTCGATATCCTACTTATCAGTATTACTGATGTTCTTAAAATTAAAAATCTTAACACGAAAATGTTGGAGTTCGATGACATCACAGTTTCAAGTGATTAAAGTTATATATTAGCGTTGATAAGAATTTACGTCTTCGAACGATTCTGCTAAATTTAATTTACACTTGTGTAAAGAAGAAATGAACAGTCTAGTGTATCGTTACGCCACCAAATAATTAGTATCAAATTTGTTCTAAATAAACACTACTAAACAATAAAATTTAAAAGAATAAAATTACTTGCATAGTTATTAGAAATTGGAATTCACTCATTATAAGGAGCGGGTCGTCTTCGGAGAATATGCTCTCACAATTTGTCTCATTGTCAGTTACTGATTCTGTTATCATTTTAAGAATTTTAAGAAACGAAGCACTTTTGCTTGCGTTTTGATTAAGCGACCAAAAACGATCGATAACATCAGCATTCTTATCTTCGCGTCCATTTGAATCAACTAATCAATGAAGTATTTGTGATAAATCACAAAAATCTACTTAATGTTGACGATCTTTAAGTGATAAGTGGTAAGTGTTAAATTTGGAAATCCGAAGCAGCTGCTTTACCCTCTTTACTCTCTAAATCTGAATCAGTGAATAGTCACTGATCATGCATACTATTCACTGTGCTCAGTCTAAAGTATGCCACTGAAATCAGTGAACTCTCTAAATCTGAATCAGTGAATAGTCACTGAAATCAGTGAAATTGAATTGGCAAATTAGTAAAACTTGGAATGCTGAATAATAACGAATAACAAAGGTGATATAACCAAGGTGATATATTAGTTCTCTTCTACAATTATCTTCACTGGTAATATTAACGCAACAGACACTGAGCACGCACGAACGTGTCTCAGAAGTCACTAATAAATAAGTGAATAACGATATAATCACTGAGGAATCAGTAAGGCTGCGTTCGGAAACATCACCCGAGTGTCCCCGGGTATCATTTTATCCTTGTTTAATATTCGGTGTACAACAAGGATAAAATGATACCCGGGGGCACTCGGGTGATGTTTCCGAACGCAGCCTAAGCTTTGCCGTTCTCGCTGATTGCGCAGCGCGTTAGGCCCTGTTTTACTGATTCAATAGCGATGCAAGACGTCACTGATGCAATCAGTAACTTTTCCACTGATTCAGATTTAGAGAGTATCTCTAAAAATAATGGAGATATTCCAGAGTTACTGCTCCATCCTGAATATATATGTATATATATATTTTTTTTCAAATAAGTCAGTGTTTAAAAAATATAAGTGACAAGTTAATAATAGGGAGTATAAGTAGAGAGTATAAAACACATCTATACATAGCCGGTGCCGTTACAAGGTAGTACGCTATATACCCTCCAGCGTAGAGCGCAAAATTTGGAGGGGCGTAAATTTTTCATAGTCGCCAATAATTTTTGAAAAACATGTCAGGATTGACCACGCGATCTGCGATGATCCGCCCCAGAGGTGCGATTCTGTAAAGGCGGAACCAGATTATGCGCGATTCGTAATTCGCGATTCGTGATTTGTATATTCGTGAATAGTGTAGAGGGAAAATTCGTCGATTCGCACTGATTCGCTAGCCGAGCTAGCCGACGAATTTTCCCTCTACACTATTCACGAATATACGAATCACAAATCGCGAATTACGAATCGCGCATAGTCTGGTTCCGCCTTAACTCGTTATGCCGTCGTTACGTGGCTCATAACGAGTTACAGAATCGCACTACAGTGGCCGTATTCCGTAACCACTTACCGACAACTATGGATATCGTTAACTGCGTTGTGCAGCTTTTTTACCATATAGTCGTTACGTTGTCGTTGCGCAGGTATAATATATGGTAAAAAAGCTGCGCAACGACAACGTAACGATAATGACACTGTGGTTAAAAGTTACAGAATAGACCTACAGAGGTGCGATTCTGTAACTCGCTATGCCGTCGTTACGTGCTTATAACGACAGTTGCGCAGCTTTTTTACATGGTAAGACGGTATAGCGAGTTACAGAATCGCACCTCTGTAGGCCTATTCTGTAACTTTTAACGACAGTGTCGTTATCGTTACGTTGTCGTTGCGCAGCTTTTTTATCATATATATTATACCTGCGCAACGACAACGTAACGACTATATGGTAAAAAAAGCTGCACAACGCAGTTAACGATATCCATAGTTGTCGGTAAGTGGTTACGGAATACGGCCCCAACTTCGTAGGAGCGTCACTTATAGAATCTCGTTTAACCGCGCGTGACGGTTAATAAAAAATAAAAAAAAAATTATATTAGAAGTACGATGACGCGATTATCGGATTTAGCAATCATATCGATCGAGAGTTAACTGGCCAATAACCTCGATTACAAGGATGTCATAGAAATATTCGCAAAAGCCAAGGCCAGAAAACATAATTTTTGAATTGTTTATCCCATTTTTACCAAATGTGTGTTATTAAAAAATAAGATATATTCATACTCCAAATACATATATTAATACTCTTGATAATATAAAAAAAATACAAAAAAAATTAAAATTAAAAATATAAAAAATTTGAATTTATATAAAAAAAATATAAAAAAGCAAAAAAACGGAACTATTATCCTGCTACATCCTCGTCGTGGTTCTGGGTAGCGTTAAAAGTAGGAATTTTTTTAGATTATTTTTTTATTTGCCTTTGCAGCTTCTCATTGGAGCGCGCGAGCTATCCCAGCGTAGGGGCGCCTGAGACAGTTGTAACGTCACCGTACATAGCAAAAGAATTTTAGCTGGAATCAAATAATAAAATTGTCGAGGCTGTTGTTAGTCCAGTGTAAAATAATGCTGCTTTGAATGTGCCTTCCATAGATACAGGAAAGATATTTTTACTAAAATTGTCGTTATAGTGGAAATAAAAGTGGAGGCCGTTTTACTATTAGACGTGACTGTTGGAATGTTTACAATAGTCATTTCTAACAGTCTTCAGTCTCCAGTCTCTTTTAAAATGAACTCTGGTTGGCCTTAATGACTCGATATTTATCAAAGATATGACTTTAAATATGTCCCGGATGTGAAAGGAATCAAATCGCTTTAGAATAGAATGTATTTTTATTTATGTATTAACTATCGTCGTGTCGAGACGACGTATGACACAAGGTCATTAAAGATAATTCGAGCTTAAAAAACATAAATTATCAGTTGTCCGACTGTTAATGCTATTTTATTTATCGAGCACACGTGTATATGTGTTGCACGCGGAATTTTAAGTGCATGCGATCAGCTCGCAATTATCGACGTAATAACAGTCGAGATCGTGCCGCAATCTTGTATCAAAAATTGCAATCGTACTTTTTGGATTCGATCAGGATGCTGAGATTTCTTAAATAAAAATTTGCCAATTCGAACTTTGAGCTATAATATCTCCGTTCGTAGGACATATGTAAAAAGCAAAAACGTAAACTTCCGTTATGTAATGAAAAATCCGGCTATCGATTGAACCTATTAAGAGTCGGATCAGTTCAAGAGCATTATTGAGATATGATAATCTGAAGTATTCTCAATTTATCAGTTCGCGTATATAGGTACATGGTGTGTCCTCGCTGTTTGCCGCGCGTGACTTGGTGCAAAACCCGACTAGGTTTTTGATATTCTTGAGAACTAGACGCCTCGAGAATAACGAGTGGACTTTAATAAATAGACACGTGTTGCCTATACTAACGCGATAACAGTAACATCATTAGTTTTAACCAGAACTGACACGCAAGATGGGGGGAGAAACGATATATATTACCACCCGACGATTTAAAGAGGACCCGGTAAATCCAGTTATATTATCCATTTTTTTTATCTGTCTTGATACTATTTCAAGATTTGATATATCATCCCTCATTATATGCAATAAACTATATAAATAAAATATATGTCGTAAACTTTTTGGCACAAAGAAAAGCCACCATACAATATAAGCGCCTCAGCTGAGTGCACCATACATATGCACCATACATATATTATAGTTTCTTCATAGGGTGAGGGAAAAACAGAATGAAAAAAATATTTTTACCAAGGCCTGGACCCGTTCTCGGCGGCCTTATATTTAACATGGTTTATTTTTTTAAATTAAAGATCCTTTTTTCCTTCCATCTTCAAGTAAAACAATCAATAGGATATAAGCCGAAATATACTTTTGCTGTGAATTAATTAATGGCAATGAATTAACGAATAATTAAATTATTAGAAGTGAACATAGGACAAATGATGTAGATCATTTACAAATAGAATACTAAAAAATAAATTTTCGGCATATCTCATTAATTTATATTATCGCGAGTGGTGACCTGCGAAAGAGCTAATTTTTTTATAATATAAGAAAAAGTTTAGTGAAAAAGGAGCCTTAAATTTACATTTGTAGTGGTATTTTATTATAATTATTTATTTTAACCAATTATATATAACTTGAATGTTTCACGTTTTCTTCCGTCAAGATGCATCGTAAATTCATAATATGTATGCGCAAGTCACTGTATTTCTTAATTCCCGCTTCGTCCCGTTTCGTGTTCTACCCAGCGTGAGCTAGGTCAGTATTCTGTCTCGGATAGCTGGTGATAAGAGTCCACGAGATTGTAATTGTATCTTGAAACACTGTTTGTAATTATATCGCGAGACACTGTTTGTAATTATATCTTGAGACCTTATAGAGCTTCGCGGTGAATTATCTTCCCGCATCGAGCAGAGTAATGGTCAAAGCGATAAGCATCCAACGTAAACTCGGCCTTGATAGAACGACCCGTTGTTAATTGTGCCACGAGCACACAAAGGTCGACGTTTGATCGATAGGAGAATATTTAATATATGTATATATGCATAATGTATATGAGCGAAAACGTCAAATCGGGGTATCGTTTTGGATTCGACTATCGCGGATCTTTTTGCAATTCACTCAGCTTATACTCCACGTTGAAAAATAAATCCCCAAATTTTTTCAGATTTTTTTCTCACTTATTTTTGCTACAATCCTATGGGGTATTTTAGAGGTTTTTTGTTTTAGTATTTTTTAATTCGTTTTTTTCAGTACTTTGCTGCGCTTAAAAAATTCTTTGAAAAATGGTTTTTCACGTAAAAAAAAGCTCAGCTTTACGAAAAAAAATATGGATTTTTCATTTAAGATTGTTTAAAGCCGTTAAAATTAAGCTTAAAGTCTAAAAAGCTGTTTTTTTGCCGTTGCCCAAATTTTGAGAATTTTTTCGATATTTTTTTCGGAAAGCTGAGAAAATTTTACATAAAATATGCAAAATTCAAGTTGAGATCTCTGTAAAAACTCGTGAAATGAATAAAAAAGTAAAAATTCTGAATAAATAAATGGACTCTCATATGAAATATGCACGATTAAACTGGAATCTTCACTGAATTTTCACTTTTTTATTTATTTCACGAGTTTTTACAGAGATCCCAACTTGAATTTCACATATTTTATGTATTTACATAAAAATTGTTTAAAATAAAAATTTGTATGTGATATTTTCACGAACTAGAAAGATCAAAGTTTTCATTAGAATTTTGTTTGTAATTCTAGACTTGAAAATAAAGAAACTGCAGGCTTCTAAAAACTAAGTGCGTACAACTCTTGCCCGCCTTTCCCCTATGATTTTTGTCGTAATTATTGCAGATTTCTTGTTTTTAAATAACATTAGTCTCTGATATCGCCGGAGTTTGTAAAGTGACGTCGTATCGAGCAAAGTAGGCGGACGACATACATAACGTTTCGCGCAGCTATACCACGAAACTATATTCGCGCGTGAAATATTAATAAGAGCTTTTTCCAACGTCGGTTGATGACCGTCACCACGGCTATATCGATTCGAGATATGCGATAGAAATTACGGTACTTCAGGTCAAGGATACAAGCACCATAATTAATGCATGAATAATGCTTACACGTGCACCAGAAGTGTCGCGTAAATTATAATTTTGCTGGTTTTCGAAATATCACTCGCTTGGAATGCACATAATAATTATGCATGCACGAAAGTCTCGCGTAAAAATTCCAGTTCTATTCTTTCTAGTTTTGAAAGTGTCAGAGAAATTCTCTGCTGACAATTGATTTAAGAGTTCAGTCTATTTTCATATTCATGTTTTGATGCTTTTTTCAATCCGTAGCTATACAATAAGGGAAATTGTACTATTAACAGAATACCTTGAGACACGTTAATTACATTTTTAATGATAGCGAGAATTTCTGATAGCGAAAATTAACAACTTAATCACACCACTTCAGTCGTCATTTATTTCCAATTTAAATAACTACATACGTTTTGTGCTACTATTTACTTCTTCCTGAAAAAAAATTTGCTTATATCTTTTTAAAAAACATTGTGGAAATTATTCTTTTAATTATTTTAAATTTCTTCTTATTATTTTTCTTATATATACGAATAGAGATTATACAAGAGAAGGAAAACATGTACGGACAAATTTCATATATAATTATATATGTTCATATATGTTTATATATGAAAATTTTTTCCCGGGTTGTCAGAAAAAGTGTTTATCTTTTATTCTTCTTTGTACTTTTATTCTTTTTTTATTCTTATTTTTTACGTTAATACATTTTTTCTAATTAAAAAAAAAAATGTTTTTATAAAAGATTATGCAACGCATTCAAAATTCCTATCTCCGCTTTTCAGTATTCGCAAATATGATCGCGTAACCCCTTTATATCAACAATTCCGATTGGCTTAAAGCCTTTTAAAGCACTTCATTTATGTTATCTTGTATACAACCTTCTTTGTTCTAACTGTCTTCTCTATCTTCGTCATCTAACGACACCCGCTTTTATTAGTTTCCATTACATCCATTCTATTAAATTCCGCGTTATCTTTCCTTACACCATAGTTAAATATTTTATTTCATTACGTTCGAGCACTTGACATTTTCAGATCTTCCTTCCCATCACTCTCCTACTTTCATTCCGCCGCTGTCCGTTTAATTAAATCCCGTCATTTGTAGACTCAATCAGTTTGTGCTTATTAAAGGTAATGAAATGTGTTTTGGGAAATTCCCAAAATGGGTTACCTATTCATCTTCTTCTACTCCTTCAATCTTCAACTCTCCAATCAAGCTCTTATATATGAAATATACTTGGCATACTTGGGTTGAGAGTCGGGGTCGAATCCGTTGACTTACGTGAAGCCACGTGTCACGCAATTTGAGCTTATATTCTTGTTTGTGTGATTCCTATTTATTTTAGTTTTTTCTTTTGCTCTGCGTTCTGTTTCCTTATGATCAAATTATTATCTTTTTGCTACAGGTGAGCATCCTAGCAGCAGCAGCTTTGCTGGCGCACCTCACGCATTTACATAGTTTTTGCACTTTTTTTGTTTTCTTTATAAGAAACTTGTCGTTTCTACTCAACTTGTCGGAATCAAATTTTGTAGATAAGATAAAGCAATATTATGCTTTTAAAGCAATATTATAATATAGACATACGAAAAAACAAGAAATCGCGGAAATGTTTCTCATCAAAAAACATAAAAACACGATCAACCTACAGAAGGATACAGACTATTTGTCTGCGACTTATAATTTAATAATAAATGACACATAATATCAATTTGCCCTCTCTGTATCGTTCGCTTATTTATTC
>NJRP01000042.1:874693-886892 GCA_003063835.1 Aphaenogaster floridana | reverse complement strand
ACGTTTATATGCGTAGCTGACGCATGTCGAACAGGAGATAAGGTAGCTGACTGCATTTTTCTTACGTTTTATGCAGTAAACTAATATTTCAGAAAGTTTCAGCTTTGCCGATATAAGTCAAGAGTATACCATAATTTTTTACATAATTCAGACTCTAGCGCCGGGTCCTGAACACGTTCGGTTGTAGCTGACGGTCATTTTCCTATGTTTTAGCACAAATACTGTAAAAAAAAAAACTAATCATACCGAAATGATGTTAAAAAAATGTCGCTGCCTCCCGGACTATTTGGCTTTATTAGGCACTACGTCACATTCATAGAATGTTCGTCTTAATCTATTTATTATAATTTATTAACACCTGAAGAGGACCACAAACAATAGTCGAAACGTAGTGAATTTTTAAATAAATTTTGGCCAGTTGTGTCGATTACATCAAATATATTTTCTTGTTAAAGCAATATTATTATTATTTATTACTCAACTACACTGTAAGATTCTGTATAATTTTAGCTATTATTTAGTATATTTACAAAGTTATATTTTTATATCACTTTAATATACTAACTCTTTAATTTAACTCTTTTTACATATTAAGAAGTTATACGAATAACCTATAAGTGTAATCCTTTAGGGATATGTATCTAGAGACACTTTTAATATTTTTAAGCACAACCAGGTATATATTTTTATTTTTAACTTTTAAGACTAATCTACAATGTGCATTTTGCTTCCTGTTTCTTGCTTTTTACCTTTTGTCAATTTTTGGTTATGTCGCGTAATGCGATGTTTGTTCGTTCTGTCATCCAAGATAAAAGTTGACGAACTTCGGAAGAGACAAGAAACACAATTGTCGGTACAACAATGCGTGGAAAAGCAAAGAGGCAAAATGCAAAGAGCAAGAAACAGAAAGCAAAAAGCACATTGTAGATTAGCCTTAACTCTTTTGCATATGTTATTATAATGCCGCGAAGCAAAAAAGAAGAGATCAGATCCTAATAAAAATGTGGAGGCAATGATTAAAGATATTTTAGATAATCCATTGAATGAAATAATGAAATATTTTTTACTCCATTTTTACCCTGATTTAATTAAATAAATAAAAAGTTAAAAAATATATTTGGGATATCTGAAGCAAAATTATACGAGAAAGTTTAATCTGATAATTCTTGTGCAATATTTAAATACATAATGATAACTTGTCATTATAATATAACTTATATTTCTCGTATAATGAAAATTTTTATGTTTCTGTGTTATAATATTAGATTTGTTATTCGCTTTAAAACTTATTGAAAGCTTTAATTTAAAGAAAATTTTAAAAATATTCGTTTTATGTTTAAATTTTTTAATTTCTATTATCAATATTTGTTTAAATTAAAATCATTTTTATTACTAGTAATTATAGTATGTTTAGAGTATTACAGTCACTATTCATGAGCAACGTTTGGAATTGAAAAAAAATTGAAAAAATTCTAAAAATTAAAATAAAAAAGATATCCCTTATAGATACCACAGTCTTCACTGTTGCAAACTCTTTATTTATAATCCAACAATAAATTTCAAATGAGAAAAGATCGTCTTTACGCTCCTAAAAGACTCTTTATAGCGATAAAGTGCTTCGCTAATTTATTCTCTAATATTAATATGTTTTCACAGTTGTGTAAAACTTGAAAGAGACATCAAAATGGGTACGACGAACGCACAAACCAATTCGGGACACGCACACGACGAGGCTCACTCGAGGGGAAGTTCGATCGACGCGTTCTTCGCTGAAACGGTGATCCTTTTAACCGGCGCTACCGGCTTTTTAGGGAAAGCCCTTCTGGAAAAGCTACTGCGCTCGTGTCCCCGGGTGGCCACAATTTTCGTTCTGATCCGTCCAAAAAAGGACCAGTCCGTTGAACAACGTTATAAGGAACTACTGAACAATCCCGTTCGTATATACACATGTCTTATATCGCATTTCACAACATTCAATTGTTCATACACAAGTTTTGTTCGTTACCTGAGTAGGAACATATTTATCGTGTCTGTCATCGTCGGAAGTGAAAAATTGAACTACTTTAGATTGAACTAATTGAGTTAATTTAGATCTACATCGCGTGACGCGAAGGCCAGAATTTTTAAGGCCGCTGAATAAGGACACTTTCTTGTTATTCACTATAACACATATGTATATTTGAAAATTGTACGAGAATTAAACTTTAAAACAAAAATTTTTATGTTTATTCTGTGTTATTCACTCCAAAACTTATTAAGAGTTTTAGTTTAAGGGAAATAAAAAAATATTTTATATTAGAAATATCTATTTTTGAATAAACTTGTATTCTACACAACTTGCGGAATAACTTACGAAAATCATTAACGTAAAAGCTTACTTTGTTGCTAGTCCTTTGTAAATTAAATTTCATCGCATTCGCGCCAGATTTCTTATGCTGGACGTAATAGCATACGCACTTGTTAAATTAATGCAATATCGATTCCACACAACCTCGCGTAGGACGGCTTAAATATTTTACCTGCAGCGCGCTTATGTCTAAAGTGTCAAGTTGTCATCGAAATGCATGACAAAAGGTCACGATTGTCGCCGTTCTCATAATTGTCTTAAATTATATTAATGTCGAACCATTATTGCATTCGATATATACAGGGTGGTTCTCGTAACGGTCGCCATGATTTTTAAGGCACTTACAATAATCTGACAAAAAAGTCCTAAACAAAAATTTATCAGTTTCTAACTGGCAACAAATTGCAATAATAAAAATTGACTAAACATTTTTTTCCATAAAAAAGCAAGGTCACCTTAAAATTTTTAAATGGAAACCCCAATTTTTTATTGCATATTCTTGTAGCTTATCTCGAGAGCTTTCCAAAAACACTATAATTAAGTATTTTTTCATTAAGAACTTTTGGAATTATAAGGTTTGAAGGTTCTAGTATTTTGACATAAAATACAAAATATCTTGTAAAACATTAAGTTTTCGGTAATGTTACCTTAATACTTTTATGCACAGAATAATGAGACGAATCAATTGGTATGAAAAAAAGACATGGTTGCTTTTAAGAAAAAATATATAATTTGCAACATGCATCTGCATACTTTTTCTTAAAAGCAACTATGTCTTTTTTCATACCAATTGATTCGTCTCATTATTCTGTGCATAAAAGTATTAAGGTAACATTAATGTTTTACAAGATATTTTGTATTTTATGTCAAAATACTAGAACCTTCAAGCCTTATAATTCCAAAAGTTCTTAATAAAAAAATACTTAATTATAGTATTTTGGAAAGCTCTCAAGGTAAGCTACAAGAATAAGCAAAAAAATGGGGTTTCCATTTAAAAATTTCAAGGTGATCTTACTTTTTAATGGAAAAATATGTTTAGTCAATTTTTATTATTGCAATTTGTTGCCAGTTAGAAACTGATAAATTTTTGTTTATGACTTTTTTTGTCAGATTATTGTAAGTACCTTAAAAATCGTGACGACCGTTACGAGGACCACCCTATATATAGTATATATATATAATTATATATATTTGTATATATTTATTTATATATTATATATATCATTTAATATTATATATTTTATATGTATATATATATATATATATATTATATAAATTAATATATATATATATATAATTAAGTATTATAAATATAGTAAATAATATATATTATTTATTATATTTATTTTTTATGTGTATGTGTGTGTGTTATGATTATATTATTATATTATAATATTATATAATATATATTAAATTAATATATTATATATAAATTATATTTGTATACGTTATATATAAATTACGTTATATACGTATATATAAATAAATAACGTTTACACACACACACACACACACACACACACAATTTTGTGTTCAATTTATCCACGCGCTCTTCGCACCCTCTTTAAAAAGAAGCAGAAACGGAATCTCTTTTTCTGTGGCAGGTTTTTGACAGGATACGATCAGAGTTTCCGGGCACCTTGAACAAAATCTTCCCCGTGAAAGGTGATGTGGGGCTGCCGGAGCTAGGGCTCCAGCCCGAAGACAGAGATATGCTGTTACAGAGGGTTAACATCGTATTCCATAGCGCGGCCACCGTGCGTTTTAACGAGCCGCTGAAAATAGCCGTTAATCTGAACACGATGGGCACCGATCGCATGCTGGACTTGTGCAAGCGCATGACAAACCTTATTAGCGTCATTCACGTCAGCACGGCCTACAGTAATGCCGATCGGCGAGAGATCGACGAATCGATATACATGTAAGTCTCTAGTTACGCATAACGTCCTTACGGATGAGGTACGAACATTTTTATCTCAAAGAAAAATCTTTAAAATTATATTTTTTCATCGCGGAGATATTTTGTTCCATGATATTATTAATACTTTATCTGCTGCTCGCGGATAAAATCAATATACATTGTCGACCGATAACGTATTGTTGTGAATGTTTTTTGAATAAAATCGGTGATCGGTACATACCCAGTAAGCAAATTGTTTGCAGTACGCCGATTGATTAAAAAAATACAACAGATCCGATATCATCTGTGTTCGTATTAAGCTCGTGCTCTGCCGGCAGAAACTGACACAGACTGACAAAGTGTAACAGCAGATTTGCAGCAGAAACCGAACAGAATCTATCGAACACAGATTCTGCTGTATTTCTGCCGCCAATCTGAGTCAAATTGTGTATCAAAGTCTACTTGATTTTTGCCATCAATCTGCTATTATATTTTGTTGGACAATTTATATTCCTGCCGGCATTCTACCAGCAGCATTGTCAGGTCCTTCAAAAAAGAGACATTAAAAAAGAGATATTAAAAAAAAGATATTAAATTTTATTTTTATGTAAAAGTTATGTAAAAATGTAATATTTCATTATTTAACAAAAAATATATGTAATGAATTTTAAGTTTTTTGAATTTTAATATTCCCATATATTTATAAATTTGAAATTTTGTCTATTTGTGTGAATTTGTAACGTGAAAATTTCTTTCAATTTCAAACAAGTGGTTACAAAGATGATATTATAAAGCAAAGAACCCTGTGACAACCAGCTATAAATTTTTGTAAATTGCACGCGGCTCCCAATTTTAGGTCGCGCGCTAGAATCGCCGGCTGCGAAAATGTTAATAGACCTTCAATTAAGCGGTCAATAAGTGCTGGCGACATAAAGTTTATTAATACCAAGCTTCCGATTGATAATACGGTAATGTGTTAAATTATTCATACGTAAAAGAAGGTTAAAGTATCGTGTCAATATCGATAAGCGTTTACAAGCGTTTATATACATTAAAATGTTAAGAATGGAAATATACAGGTGTGTCATAGATACGAAAGCAAAGCGCTTTTCTTCAAGAATATAGTGTTCGATAAGCGAAACGGAAGGGGAACCTAATGACTAGGCTATAAGTACATTCAGTAAAGGCGGAACCAGACTATGCGCGATTCGTAATTCGCGATTCGTGATTCGTATATTCGTGAATAGTGTAGAGGGAAAATTCGTCGATTTGCCATGCGCGATTCGCCATTCGCACTGATTCGCTAGCCGAGCTAGCCGACGAATTTTCCCTCTACACTATTCACGAATATACGAATCACGAATCGCGAATTACGAATCGCGCATAGTCTGGTTCCGCCTTAAAACGGCTATATTTCTCGCCCGCAATCTTGCTATGGTACGATATTCAAATTGCGGATATATTTTTCGTTTGATACACGATACGAATTGCAATTCGGCTCGTTTTTCGTGAAAAAGATATTTAAAAATGCCTTTAAATTATCTCGCTTTAAATTATCTATAATTAATCTATAATAATTTATGACTGTCTACAATAATCGTAACAAAATTCCATTCATTTTTTTATGATTTTTCAAATATTTTTGTATTACAGGACACGTAAGATTATTAAATAGAATTTTATTCTGAATTCTGACTCGAATTATAAATTGTTTAAAGTGGATTCAATACCTACGCGAAAAACATTCGAAGAAGACAAAAAATACGTACATATATAAAATTTATATTAGAATACACATATACAGGGTGTTTCTTAAACCTATGTCAAAAGTTCAAGGGGTGATTCCTTGGGTTATTTTATGAAAATTTATACCTCTGATGATTTTTCAAAAATCGCTTCGTTTTGAAGATAAAGGGCGATAAAAATTTACAAGAAATACAATATTTTTATTATATAAATATTACATGTAAAGCTTATTAATCTACTTACTGTTCACAAAAACTGTTGAAAACAGTTTAGTTTAGTTTATAACACTCCAGTAGAAAATGAAGAAGATCTAAGAAATAGGATAGTTGATGGATGTAATTCAATACGGAATACTCCTGGGGTATTCCAACGAGTTCGCCAATCAATGAGGAAAAGATTGGATATCCTAGCTGGTGGTAATCATTTTCAACAGTTTTTGTGAACAGCAAGTAGATTAATAAGCTTTACATGTCATATTTATGTAATAAAAATATTGTAATAAAATAATGGAATCTTCTTTTCGCCAGTAAGTAAATAACGAGAATAAAGTATGATCGACACAACTGGCCAATAAAACGTTTATTATAGAGTACTACGTTTCGGCCATGGGTTTTGGCCCTTTTCAAGTACAAAATTGCATATTTCCTTTATATCAATTACATATGTCCAAACAACGCCATTAGTTTGTAAATGAGAAATTCAAAAAGTAAAATCAATCGTAATAAAAAGGACTTCAGTATCACGGCATAGTGAACGTTAAACACAAAAATATTGTATTTCTCGTAAATTTTTATCGCCTTGTATCTTCGAAACAAAGCGATTTTCGAAAAATCATCAGAGGTATAATTTTCATAAAATGACCCAAGGAATCACCCCTTGAATTTTTGACATATGTTTAAGAAACACCCTGTATGTATACATTAAAACACACAGTATATAAAATTAAAAATAAAATTCTGTCCTAAATTCCGACGCGAAGATCATTTAAGATGGGCTTAATCGTACATCGTTAATGTTGCAGCACGGAGGTGAAGCCATACACGGTGATCGATATGTGCGAAAATTTGGACGATGAGACGATAGGAATAATAGAGAAGAGATTGATCGGCAAACATCCGAATACGTATACGTTGACTAAAGGCTTGGCAGAGCAGATCATACTGTCTAAAGGAAGCAGTTTACCAATCGCGATTGTACGACCGAGTATAGTCTGCGCCGCGTACCAAGAACCCTTTCCAGGATGGATAGACAATACTTGTGGTATTACAGGTACGGCCGTAATTAACTAATGGTAAGCTCAAATCTGTGTGCGTTTGAAAGTCAGGTACTAAAGCCGCGTTTAATTTTAATTAAGTCGATCGCGTAAAGCAAAAGCTTATTAACCCTTTACCTGCGAAGGGCATATATGCTTTTGAGAAAGCAGCCGTTCTTTTACAAAAGCCGTATTTATACGCCCAGTAAATTTCGGTATAACACCCCAGTGAGAAAAGTACGGTTAACCCGACGTCGAATCAATGTCGATAATGATGTCGAAATAAGTTGGAATTTTGATTGTTTCGACGTCGAAATCGTATCAAATATCAACGAACCTTCAACCTTCAACATTGATTCGACGTCGGGTCAACTGTACATGCAGTCAAAAGTTAGTCGATCAATATATAATAATTCGACGTCGAAGATGTCGATCAATTCGACTTAATCAGCTGTCAACCTCTTCAACGTCCAATTAACGTTAAATTGACGTCACCTTTCTGACTGAGACACATATATTTTTACTGAATTGATATCTTTACGATCATTGTCACGTGTTGCCTAGCAATGATTCAAACAAATAAATATTCTTTCCAAACGCCTTGCATCGCACGCGTAAACTACATGCTAAATATTAATTTTGGTGACGCAGCGACCAACTCCTGACTATCATCCCGCACACAACGAACGGTTGTCATTTGAAGCGCACAGCTAATCGCAGCACAGCTAAAAAGTTAAACAAGAATAGACGTTTCATTGTTTTACGGAAAGTTATAGAGATACGAAGAAACGCGGTGAACACAGCTGATCGTTTGTAACGTTCATTGTGTGTGCCGTAACGAACACTTAACAATTAAAAAATTTTTATTTTAAGAGTTAATACATGTTTAAATTTAACGACTTATGGGAAATAAGTGTTCTTAATAAACAAATATAGATTCTATAGAAAGAGCGTACGAGATTAGCCATAAATTAAATAAATTAATTATATTTTCTTCCACATTAATATCAGAATACATGTACCACATTTTATTGTTTGATAGGTATAATGACGGAGATAGGTCGAGGTACTGTTAGAAGTATCGTGTGTAACGCAAATTTAGTGGTAGACGTTGTACCTGTCGATTTTGTTGTCAATACATTGATCTGCGCATCCTGGCATAATGCTGTGCAACATACTGACACGATAAAGATTTACAATTGTACTAGCAGTGCAGTGCATCCGATTACGTGAGTATGCAGTAAGCAGTAAACATAGTGTAAAAAGCAGCAATAGAGCCATAATAAAATAAATAAATAAAAAAACGCGTACGTGTGTATATGAGATGAGAGAGAGAGAGAGAGAGAGAGAGAGAGAGAGAGAGAGTGTGTGTGTGTGTGCGTGTGTGTATGAGAGATGAAAAGTCGAAACTAAATAGCTGTTACTTTGTAATGAATGGACAGAATGGAATGAATTAAACATTACCCTACAGAAAAAATACGTCATTTTTTAGCGCATAATGCAAAAAATATACATTTACGAATTTACAAAAATAAATATTATAGAAAAGCCAAAAGTGTTGGCTAGTTCTATAACTTCTTCCTCTACTAATAAAAACGACAGATTTATTCTGTAGTAATTATTTAATTCATTTCTCTCATTCTGTTCACTCGGTATAAAATAACAGCTGTTTAATTTCAGCAACTTATTGATTATTGTCCTGTATATATGTATGTATATATATGTATATATGATTATTGTAGATGGCGCGAATTTGGATACCTCACGAGAAAACACGCTATAGAATCTCCATCGAAATACGTGATGTGGTATCCAGATTTCACATTTAGGACAAATAAATTTATTCACGCTATCATGGTGGCCACGTTGCACTTCTTACCTGCATTCATCGTAGATCTTATATTAAGAGTTCAAGGTTGCAAACCCATGTGAGTATCTCCCTTCGGTTTAATTACGGCGGAAAATTTATTTGTAACAATAAATATGCCGTTTCCTTGCAGAATGATGAAGATCACCAAACGGTTCGAACGCGCCGCTAAAACCGGAGAGTTCTTCGCGATGAACGAGTGGAAATTTTATATGGGTAACATGACGAAATTGGTAAAATTTGTTGAAGAATCGGAGGATTGTAGTAACTTTGATGTAGATATTAGAAACGTGGATTGGGATGTATACTTACATCAGTACATGTTAGGAATCCGAAAGTATATCTTGAAAGACAATCCAGATACGTTAAATAACGCTCGAAGTCGATTATCGAGGTAAGTCTTCCAATTTCATACCTTACAACTTTTAGATTTACAATATGCTGCGCAAGAAAATAAATCGATCATATCAATGTGTTACAGGTTGTACTGGATGCATAAATTCACTAAAATACTCAGTATATTCGTGTTATTAGGAATGATCAGATGCGCCGGTCGGTGATGTCATCGAGAATTTGAATCGCGATTCGTGCGATCTGAGAAACGCTGTAAAAATATCGTGAGAAGAAATATTATGAGAAAGAGATGTGAGGCTCACATCTTATCTCGAAGACTAAACCTTCATCAAGTACTAATATACTAATTAAATCAAATATTAATTGGAGGGAAAGTATTTTGAAAAACATTGGATGCAGGATGCTATAAATATTATAGAACTCTCGTTTAAGATAATTTTTTCGTATATACTTCACACTTTCCACAATAGCTTCGCAGGGCTGTTTCGACCTCCTAACGTATGATTGACACATACAAAATATGTGTCTATTTTCAATTATTCTGTCGATATATTCAAAGTCCGTCAAGTGATAGAGTTAGAGACAAGGACTTGCAAACGGTTCTTTGTAAATCCGCATCGAAATATCTCTTCTGCCAATAGTTATCATGTTGTTGCATCATGAAAAAATAGTAATATATTTTGAACAACTAGATGCAAAATATTTTTAATGGTATATATTAGGAAAATGAAGCTGTGTAGATTGTTTACTAAATAATCACTATGTTTTGTATCTTATTTAAATTATAGCGATCCAATTCTTTGAGCCTTATGATATTAAAATATTAAGATAAAATCACATTTCCGAGCGCTCACAGACCAAATATATCGAGCGTGTCATGTTACAGCATATGCGAGCTGAACTATGTACAATACGAAAAACCGAAGTTTTTAAATATATAACATCATACTTGCGAAGACTGACTTTAATCAAATATTCTAAAAATGATACAAAAAGCAGAGGACCTATACTATTGCCTTATTGATTATCGATATCAAAACAAAATTATTTTTGCTAATTCAGATATTCTAATGATCATGATTAAACCAATATATTATATTTATATCATCCTCAGGAACAGGTAAATTTATTCATAATAAGAAAGAAACAGCAGAGAGTGTTTTTTTAGATACTCGTGTCGTGTGAGAAATGATTACTATTTATTTCTTTATCAGATTTTTTAAACAAAGAATTACAAGATAACTGTGACATAACAATCACGCACGACAGCTTGTTATCATATCAGCTAATTATGCTAACAAAATAGTTCATGCACGAGGGACGTAAATTCTTTTAATAAATGCGGGAACATAGATACGTTGTACGTATACCTATAAATATATTTGCATTTTATATATATATATGTATATATATTTGCAGTTTAATTTTTACTCTCAGTGACTGTTTCATTCTCATTGAAATATTAATGTACGGACTATTTTAGAAACAGCATCCCTCGGCTAGATCTTTCGTGATATGTATAGTTTATGTATTTGCTACTCTTCGATTTATTTTACTATGTGTAATAAAAATACGTATTACATTAGTAGACAAATCATTGTGTTGAACGAAATTGAAAAGAAACTTTATCCATTCATAAAATATGGCATCGTAAAAGTGACAGTGTCATGATTTTTGTTAATTCTCAAGACGAATATTTAACGCATATCAAGCGTGTTCCTGAGCGTAAGCTTTCATGTACCTAAACTATTTTCTTTGAGCGTAATAACATAACGTAGGTGAGCATGGACAAACTAATGGAATGCATTTTTATTAAGCAGTGTTATACCTATGTTTTTATATATACATCAATGTGTATATTAAACTGTATACTGTTATCATGTATCAAACTTGTACAAGACTTGTAATTACATAAAACATATTTGTAATTAACATCTGATTGTTTCGTTTATTTGGGCGTGTATATCATACAAAAATTCAAGTATGTTATTAATAAACAATAGTTTAATTAATAATCTAAATAGAATATTTCAATAGTTAAAATGCACACATCTTATAAGATGCTTGAAAAATCATTAAAATTGAGGAAATATATTCTGGCAAGAAGTAATAAAAGTTGAAATGTCTTGTCGAAAAATTGTCAAAGTTATCATGAATATATTCTGATAAAAAATAGCGAGAGTTCGAATACATATTTTTCGAGATCCTCGAAAAATCGCCAGTTATTAGAAAAATATATTTTGACAAGAGATAACACAATTCAATCAAAACGTTCCGAAAATTGAATTAAATTGTGTACGCATCAATATTTTTAAAAAAATCATATTACCTTATCTTGATTTACATTGATTTAAAAAAGCATCAATGTAAATAGAATATAATTCAAAAAAATAATTCAAATTATTTTTTTTCTGTATTCCCAGGCAGAAAGTTACGATAATATCAAAATGACGTCACAATGACACCAAATTATTTCAAAATTACTGTCAAAGGTGTCATTTGACGTCATTTTGACTTTCTATTCTGCTTAGTTAATTCCCAGGTAGAACACAAAATCATAAAGAAATCATAATGACATCAAGTAGAAGTCATTTTAGGAAAAATCATTATGACGTCATTCGATACACTTTTTATGATGATTTTGTGATGAATTCTTGATATAGCAATGATTTTCAGAAGATTTTTTAGTTAAAAAATCACTTAAAAATCATTGCTATATCAAGAATTCATCAC